>KZ882304.1:0-10527 GCA_003456935.1 Machilis hrabei
CTCGAGTCAGTAGACCTATAAGATTGTGCAATGGCCCTAAGCAGAAAGGGGGATATTACAAACTGTTATAAATACAATTAAAATTGCAAAATATACTAACATAAGTATTTTTTTTCTCGTGTTTGATGAAAGATGTTCTCTTTAACCTGTTATCATACCCTTCAAAATACATTTACAGACATGCCCTTTCACCCATTGCTTGTTATCTAGTATGGTGATTATCATTAAGTCCATTATCACTTTTTTTTTACTTTCTGTCTGCTGAGTCTCAGCTAAATTATTTAGAAATTTTTATATTTTCCGTTTGGCAATAAATCCATGTGTCTGCCAGAAATCATAGCAGTGCTGTGCATACTTTAGTCTAGCAAGAGAGCTAGCCCATGAATACAAAACATAAAAATGATGATACATTTCCTTTAAAAAAAACTGATGATTTTAGTCTACGAAACATTCTTCATGTCTAGGTAAAAGTGACAGTACTAACCAGTCTAACTACCATTCTATTAAAAAAGCAAAATTTATAATTGACATAAAAAAACTATCTTACTAGCTGAGTAGCGAGGCAGCAGTCGGGCATGGTCAATTGTTTTCAGCTGAGGGAATCCCACAGAACTGGATTTTGAAGCTTCTTCTTCAATTTCTCTGGTTTTGCTAACACTTGGCACTTCCTTTGGCCGTACATTATGTGGCTTTACTGACGCTGAAGACGATGCTGATGATGAAGACGGTGATCCTGAAGCAGGCTCTTTAACTTTGCTTCCTGGACGCTTGGGATTAGGTTTGCCTTTAGAAGAAATCATTATTTTTGTCTGAAATAAAACAGGTAGTTAATTATTTGTCAGTGTTAATACAATTACAGCAAAATGTGACAGTATTATCTAAATAAATAACACATACATAGACTCAGGAGTATTGTGCAGTATTATTTTGACACAGTGCTAAAGTTACAACGCTGTACACATTTTAACAAAATTAATGAAATTCAAATTCTTATCTGTGACAATTTATTGGTAAGTCTTTCTATATCTTATACCATGCTCTTGATGGTGATGTAAAATTACACCATTCAGATTGTGTCTTCTGGTGACACAAATAACACCAAACACATTTCAACATTAATTTCTTATTTCCATTCCCAATATGTCTTGAATTTCTACATTTCATTTTCCTTCTTTCTTCATCTTCCTGTGTCTGCACTGCTCAGCCCCAGCCACAGAAAGGATGTGCACCTTTTTTTGAAAGACCAGTGACAAGAATGCATTTGACAGTGGCACTGCAAAACGAGAATGAAAAACCAAACAAGGTTCACAAAATAAAATATGTAATTTCGTCATTAGTCCTTTAGGCAAAGGACTCTGTGTTTTCACTTTCTGTCCTCATTTTTGGAAGAATATCTCTCAGTACTCCGCATTTTTTCTTCTAAATTTACTTTTGGTTCAAGGTTACTGGATTTTATATCAAAGTCACTGTGCAACACATACATTACAACATAAGATTGATTTAAAAACAGAATGGTTTAATGCACACTCTGAGATTACAGATTTAGCCTGCAATTACAGCAATCTTATGGTACACAACTGTCAAAGCAAACACATTTCATAGCTCAGTGACCGGTGCTATCATTTATGTGTAAAAGTTGAACTATTAATCTAATATTTCATTTTTATTTCAGTAGCATGGTAGGTAATCTCTGTGATGGGCAAAAATGTTAAATTCAACATGACATCATTTTTTTTTTTTTAAGTTTTTTCGGAAACAGGTGTAGGCACACATAATTATATTAGAAAGAAAGAAAAGAGATTTCTTACCTTACACAGTTAGTCTTTGTCTTTTAATATTTTGCCGAGGTATGCGCCTCTGGCTTCATCAGAAAATCACTTCATTTATGTTGTCAACAAAGTAGCCATCTTGGAGAGGACTGTCATTTCGCGGAGATTGGTACAGTTTCTGTTGGTTGGTATCTGCCTTCCATTTCCTGTTATCTTCTATATTGAATGATAGCGTCACCTTAACTTTAATTCGTTATTTTCACACTTAAAAATGTTTGCAAACATTTTTAAGTGTGGGAAAATAACGAAATAAAGTTAAGGTGACACTATCATTCAATATAGAAGATAACAGGAAATGGAAGGCAGATACCAACCAACAGAAACTGTACCAATCTCCGTGAAATGACAGTCCTCTCCAAGATGGCTACTTTGTTGACAACATAAATGAAGTGATTTTCTGATGAAGCCAGAGGCGCATATCTCGGCGAAATATTAAAAGACAAAGACTAACGGTGTAAGGTAAGAAATCTCTTTTGTTTCTTTCTAATATAATTATGACATCATTTGGTGTTCCATAATGTTAACTAATGTGAATAAGATGTGTCTATCTTCTTGTTATTGTCCTCCTCAGTCAGAAGTATAAGTTACAGAGCAATTGAAGCTTTTGGTAGATGAAGAATTAAATCAGAACATTAAAAAATTAGTGTTTGTAGGGATGACTTTAATTTTCCCAATACAGACTGGAACTTGTTGGTTGTTAAAACAGGGAGCAATGCGGTAGGATAAGCCACATGTCCATAACATGTACTCCAGACCCATGCACTGGTGCAGCTAGTGAAGTTACACATTATTCTTGATTGTTGCTTACTAATGCTCAGACTTGCTAGAAACATCCAAGTTGTGGATGGTATAAGTGATCACTTAAAGGTTAGTCTCTAAAACTAAGGTGGAGACTAGTGTTACTAAAGAGTCTACTTATAAGGTTTACAATTTTGATAAGGTAAATGTAACGGACTTCCATGGTTGCTTAAAATATACTGTCAAAAACTTTATTATTTATTGCAATAACTGTGATGACATTGGCAGTATTTATATGTATATTTACACAAATGCTTTGGGACAGTATTAACAAATATGTACCTTCGAAAACATTAGACGAATCAAAAGATCCCCATTGGTATACTAAGGCTTAGTTTAAAAACACGTATACGCAGTTAGACAACACACTGGCAACCCTTACGTTTATAGATACAGAGAAAGAGGCATGTATTGCCACGTAGTGGGAGATCAACAAAGCGGCACAGCTATCAGTGTTTGATTATCCTCCCGATAACATTGACATCGAAGTAAACGGAAAGAACGTATCTAAAAATTTGAAAGTTCGTCAACTCCGCCACTCCATCTCCAAAAACATTGGGCTGCAATTACAACTCAACTTTCCCTCGCCATTGTCCAACTAAATACAACTCAACTTTCCCTCTCCGTCGTACAACTACGTATACATTTCTATAAACCATACCTAAGAAAGCAACATTTGATTAGAAACATGTTAAGAAACGCGAATGATGAAGTAACAAAGACAACATTTCTGTACATCAGTGCTTAAAAAAGAGTGGGAAAGGTTTGAAGGGGAGATGCTGGAAACTTGTCTTCTGAAAATCCCAAGACATTTTGACACTAGCCTACATAAGTCAACAAAAGAGGAGTGATTTATCTTTTGAACAAATAGTATCCTGTGTTCACAAAAGAGTGATCGACAAGCATGCCAAACTTTCATGTAGCAAATACTCACGTGATGTCACCCATCACTATTGGCAAATAAGGTATTATTTTGCTGTTAAAGTTAGTTAAACAGGGCTCCCTATAATTTTTATCGGAAAAAAGTGAAAACGGTGACCTTTTAAACAAAAAAGTGACTGAAAAGAGACTGTTTCCCCATTAAAATGAATACGTGAAGAACTTTTTTTTAAATATTACATTTATTACGCATGATTTACCATACACTAAGAAACGAAACACATGCTTCCTTCTTTCAAGTGCTATTTACTTATTCAATATACATTATATCAATTGAAAATGTATTTCAAAGTTGTCCATTTTCCTTGCACCAGTTGGCAATCTAAAACTGTCTACTAAAACAATACTTTCCACGAACACATGCAACAATTATATCAAATAAGCACAACTAATTAGGGACCACTTTATGCAAATATTGATTTTTTTTTTTATTTATGAATTCTAAAACTGATTTCAATCGGGTTTAACATACTGGTTGGGGGCCACTTAAAAGTGGGTCGTGTAAAAGGGTTTAGGTCACTTGTCTTTCGTTTCGAAAAACTAATAGTTGTGGAGAAATCAAGGAAATAGTAATTTACATTCACCACCAAAAGAATTACAGAAACTGGAGGAACCTATATTTTGAATCAGAGAATAATGAACATACACGTTCTTACAATTATGGTTCAATCTCTCTCTCACTTTGTCTCACTCAATCTCTTTGAATGTCGCTGTATCCTCGAACGAGGTGTATTTCGTTATGCAACGGTGCCAGATTCGATGTTTCTGTTTGAAATCTCTAGCCCAAGACAATGATGCTGTAATTTTGAAGTCAGTATCAGTTGTATTCTGAAGTGCTGCACTGTTGGAGTCTTCTTGTTGACAGATTCTTGTTATGTCGTCTAGCTTTGACAAATCGATCAAAAGTACATTTATCTATGGCAGCGTACTTATCCAAGTTTGTCCCTCCTCTTTCGACCTCTTTCTCCCACTTCTCCAAGTCTTTATTGCGTTTCAGGGCACACGTAGCTCCTTTCCTTGCAATGTTCGGAGAATCCACTTTAGATGTTCTGTCGCTAAAGTTACCACCTCAATTTTAACGTCAAGAGGTATACCACTTAAATGTGATTTCTTACTTTCTGGGTCTTAAGTGTCGTCAGCAACTGACGAAGTACAGCTTGAATGCGATTACTGTATTTCCATGTCCAAAACAGGCACATCACCTTCAGAGATGTTTATCTCGCCGTATTCATCTTCTTCGTGAAACAGCTCTTGTACGGTACGTTGGCAAACACCATTTCATCTTGCAGTTCCCAAAATCGTTGCAAAATAGCCTCTCCCATCAGTTCTGAACACATGGAAATACAGGCTGCTTGATTCCGAATTTATAAAAACTCCTTCTACAATGCATTGACAACAAAAAGCATAGCATCAGTCACTTCTTCTTTCGTCTGTTCTGTCACAGATTCACTAGAACGTGTACTCGCACTTGTCGAGAGCTGTTCCTCATCCATGGTTGACTTGATGCAGCTACCGAAGTGACACTCATACGCTTTACGTAAATGTGTTACCGCAGCTGTTTTAATGAACGTAATCCACTTGAATTTGCTCGACAGACAAAAGTATGATTTATTATAAACTGTATACTACACCTGGGATATATCACTCACTGAAGTTCACAATGGTGATTGGTTACAAAACGTGTAGTATTCTACCTTCAGTATATCGTTATTCCAAAATTCATTGCTACCGCACTCGACGATTCATAATGTACTCACGATTGCGACTACCTGGTTGGCCGTTTTGCTAATGGTTCGAAATACAGAGAGTTTCATAAGCAATCGTGGACAAAATATTAGAAGGGGACAAAATTTCATATACTTGGGACAAGGGGTTGTGCAGGTTACGGTACTTTTCAAAACATCATGGAGCTGTCCCTACATCTGATGTGGCTCATTTACTACACTGTGCATACATTTTCTCAGTTTATCTATGTCTTATTGCAATAACCTATCTCACGCTTTGCAAACACCGTCCATCATAGACAGTGAGAGAGAGATTGAACGATAATTGTAAGAATGTGTATGTTCATTATTACGAGGTTCAAAGTAAAGGTTCTTCTAGTTTATGTAATAATTTTGGTCATTTCTTACTCTTCACGTTTCCTTGACAAATAATTATTCTTGAATAAACAAAACATGCGCACCGGACGGGACTCGAACTTGCGACGTTGATTCCATAGGCAGGTGCTAATACGCTACCACTTTGGTTGACTTGGGNGACACTTTCTAAGTATATAAGTGGTGTGTGTAAATTACTAATTCCTCGATTTCTCCACAACTGTTAGTTTTTTAAACGAAAGCATAGTGACCTAAACCCTTTTATAAGGGTCACTTCTGAGTGGCCCCCGACGTTAAACCTGATCAAAATCGGTTGGACACAAGGTCTTACCTATCCTTGTAAGATTCTACTACAAAGACATATTGAAGAGTAATGCCTCCATGGTCACAACATTTATGATAAAGGGACAAACCATGTAAAACTAGGTTTGGAATTCACCTCGACTCGTGAGCAACGTATCCACAAAGTGGCGGCTCACAGTGACATCCTGCATACGCACTGCAGTCCGGAAAGTGGCGACGTACGTGGACATGCGGTTACAACAACAAGCTGTTATAGAAATCCTTACTGTGGAGGGTGTGGCTCCAATCGACGATTAACTGCCATGTATGGAGGCTCATGTGTTGACTTGAGTACAGTCAGGAGGTGGGTAAGGACTGTGAAAGATGACATTCCCATCTAAACATATCTGAAGGATCAGGCACGCAGTGGACGAACAATGTATGTATGTGGGAAAGTCTTCACGGACATTTTCTGGGATTGCGATGGCCCAATTCACCTTGAATTTTTGGAACGTGGCAGTACTGTCAACTCAAAACATTACATTGAAACCCTCACAAAATTTCAACGACATCTGCGTAGGGTTCATGTTGACAAGACACCAAACATCCATGACAATGCCCTTCCCCACACAATGTTAGAGTGTTCTTTGGGGTATCCGATTTCGGTACAAGAGCAAAGAACGTGCAAGATTTAAAGATACAAATGGTGGGGTTAATAATACTGTGGTTTGCATAGTGCAGGTTGTCCCTGATTCATGGAAAATTGTTACGGGAAGTCGCAAACTAATAGAAGTGCTGGGTGGGGTATTATCAGTAGAAAGTAGTACAAGCTACTGAAGCAGAACAACCACATTATTCTTTACGCTACCCAGAACGCCTATTTGCTCGCAATGTCCCAATAGAGTGTTCTTTGGGGTATCCAATTTCGGTACAAAGTAGTGCATTCCGACAGTTGAAACATATGCAGAACAGGTGCAAATTGAAGCATTTAAAAACAAGGTTGAAAGTGTTAAGTTGTTGGGGATAATAGACTTAAAAACTTAAAATATTTTTTATCCTCCTAAAATATGCCCAAGTACCGTAACACACACACAAATGAGGTAGGCCTACCAGTCAGGCCTGCGTCGTCATTTCCTCTTTTGAAAAAAGCTGTCAGACTGGATTGGTTTTTCTTACTTGTCGCCATAAGAAAACACTTTACAATAATCACTTACACTGCTAGTCTGCTACTGAAAGAGGGCCAAACTCGAGCGGAGCCTACGTTTTAATTTGGTTCCTTTGTTTGCACTCTTCACTTTACCTGAAAAGGCATAAGGTCAGCAGAGGTTATCACCTCTAAGATCAACAACTCTCTCTTCTACTGATAACGGCTACTGACAACATTCAAAAGATAAACGTGCAATTACTTCGTCCACTTTGACCTACATTATAAATGTTCTTAAATATGAATTACGTATTTTATTCACAACTTTACTATTTCAAAATTAATGTTGCAGAATTTTGTGTAGGTCGCCATTGGCGAGGGAAACATTTTTCATAGGCACCAATTCAACAAATTTGAGTGCCATTGGCGCCAGCTAATTTCGAGGGTGGCCTACACCTATCCCTAATACTACACCCGGTAAATTTTGACAACACAGGTGCGTCTGCAGATGCTGTAGAGCGAATAAATACACGTCCAAAACTATTTTATTTTCAACAACAGATACAGGCTGACACAAGGAAAGTGTTAAGGAGGCTTAGGGAAGGCACAAGCAAGTGCGTTGGAGTTGATCCTGGAGGGTAAAGTCTATACAGAGGACACTGTTAGGAATTTACTTGATATTGCTACTAATTAATATGCTTTGAAATCTCCTCAAAGGTCTCCTTCACCACTTTTAAAGGACGTTACTCACTGTCTGCAGACCGAAATCAACTTCCGACGCCATACACGTAAAATGCTATTCACTCTGAGGGTCCATAGTGCGTGTTTTGTCATTAGATGCTTAAAAATAAATGTAGGCCTACATGTTTTCTGATTTTTTAATTTTTCTTATATTAAAACATGAAACAGTTTCAATGAAAACCAATATTTCATGGGTTTTTGTTACCTACTAGGTTTCGGCTGCTTGGCACAGCTTTTTCGGTCAGCTTGTTCAACTTAGATTTATAAACTGAACCAGTACTACAGCAGTGTATTGTGTGCGTATATTAATTAACATTTTGAAAGATGACATAGATAAATTGAACCAGTACAGCAATGTGTTGGATGCTGTACTGGTTCAATTTATCTATGCTATCCATTAAACAGTAATTAATTTCAGCACACAATATACTTCTGTACTGGTTCAATTTATCTATGCTATCCATTAAACAGTAATTAATTTCAGCACACAATATACTTCTGTACTGGTTCAATTTATCTATGCTATCCATTAAACAGTAATTAATTTCAGCACACAATATACTTCTGTACTGGTTCAATTTATCTATTCCATCTTTTAAGTAATTAAACTAGGATTCGTTAAATCAAGAGCTTCTGTGAAAATTAATTTATTATAGTGGAAGACTTTGGACGGGGAAAAAAACTAATTGCAAATGAAGTAGGCCTACTTGATTTTAGGGTTAGTTCGGTTAGGTAAGATGATTATTAAAGCGCAAAAGTCGCGATCACTCTGGATTTACCGTGACATAATTAATTTCTGCACACAATACACTGCTGTACTGGTTCAACTTATCTATACCATCTTTTAAAATGTTTATTAATTTCGGCATAGCCTAGCAGTTACACGGGTCTATAGCCTAAGTGTTTTGTATTTATAGTCGTCCAATATCATTCATTTAGTCAAACTAGTAACTAAACTACGATTCGTTAGTTCCAGAACTCATCCATCTGAACTAAATTCATTTCCAAGTAATTATTGTCATATAGAGTCCTGTATTTTTCAATAAAATATATCTAGGTATGTCTGCTTTCATGGGTCAAAATGAAGCAATTTATTGCCTTCTCACAGGTAAAGATGGAAATAATGTTATTTTCAGTCAGGTAATTTAAAATGTCAAGCTGACCGCATTGTGGCCCNTCAGAGTGAATAGCATTTTACGCTTATGGCTTCGGAAGTTGATTCCGGTCTGCAGACGGTGAGCAACGTGCTTGAAAAGTAGTGAAGGAGACCTCTGAGGTAGCTGGAAGTAGTACCATTAGAAATATGAGGTTTCAAAGCATATTAATCAGTAGCAATATCAAGTAAATTCCTAACAGTGTCCTCTGTGTCGACTTTGCCCACTTGGGTCAACTCCAACCAGGAAGTGTGTGAGCAACAGAGATGGGCGCGTTCCGTTCCATTTATGTTAATTTTTACCAGGCAAGTACGTTCCTGCTAGAGCACCAGACCACGTGATCAGTCTTAGCTAATGAGATTAATCCTCCGTCTTTTACAGCCAATCAGATCGTTCCATTTCCTCTTGTAACGTAACGACCCCTAAAATATGGCAATGTGGAACGGAACGATGACCAAAAGTGCCCATGTCTGGTGAGCAACCTAGGTTGGCAGAAGTCCATATGGCAGTGGTATCAACTATTAACAATTAGCATTATTTAACGTCCTGAAATGACCTATCTATTGTTGGTTGGACGTTAAACACCACACATCATCAACTGACAATAGATTGATATCCCATGTTTCCACACTAAGCTAGACCTACATAACAGACAGATGATGTAGCATTGTAGCCTACATAGCTTATACAAATTATTTCAACTTTTGGTACTTACCTATCCTATAAATTAATACGTTCACAAATTCCTCAAACTAAGCCCACGATAAGGTTTACCTCATCACTCATTGTCAATCGGCACTTGCTTACTCTCTTCAACAATTGTATTGTTTCAATCTCTTGTTGGTAACCACCGTTCACCATATTTGTATACGAAACGTAAACCAAAGACAGAGCTTCGGAATTATAGATGTTCTTTGCCATAACCACAAAGAGCTTATATGCTATAAACACTATCAGAGACATAGAAGTTCTGGTAAACTACGTCCCATACGCTTGATACGGAAAAATACATGTACTAAAAAGGCCAAGCCTGATAGCTTTTCTAATTTTAACTATTTTGTAAACATACAAATCAATGTTTAGAAGAGGAAAAAGGACAGCAACTAATCAAATATTATATTAAAAGTTCAAATGAAATATTAGATTAAAAGTGACCAACCCAATTCTAAAGACCAGAGCCCGGTCTGTTAAAAATCTGATTTTGTGAACCGAACAAGAGGCGAGAAGTCTGAGGTCGTTCCAACGAACGGTTTTAAGAATAGTGGAGTGACGCAAACACCGAAGTTATCAAATTTGAACATGGCGTTTAGAAATTTTACTGATGTAATACCGTACCAGCATTCCACGTGGAATGTAGAGACTGCCCTGCTGAAAATTTCTACCGGTTACAGTAGAAAAACCTACCGGAGTCAACTGAACTCAACAAAACTGTACTGTACTCCTACTGGTTTCAATCGGACATGTACGAAAGCTACTGCACTGCTACCGGGTTCTATCGGAGCTGGTGTTCAGTACACGAATCGGGTTCGGTAGATCCAATA
>KZ882313.1:0-12667 GCA_003456935.1 Machilis hrabei
AGCTTGGTAAGTGAACGAAAATTTGCGTTTTAAGCGAAACGAAATTTGCGCTACGCTTCGTTTGGATATGACAAAATCGATGCTGGTACTGTAATGCAACAAAATAAATGTAAAAACAAATCATGCTATCAATAGCTGAAACTGTACATGGTGATTTGATATAAAACAATATATAAAACGCATTATTTTTTAATGTTTCAGTTACTATTATATACTTATTCAATATACTTATTTGGTGTGGAGTTGTTGTACGTAGAGTATTTTAATACATCAGTTGTATTACCGAATGACATAATCAATGAGGCATTTTTTTTCCTAGTTTAATTAACTTTTATTACATTTTACGATCATATATATAAAACTAACGCAGTTTATTTCACTATGTACGTTCTGAATATAAACACAATCTTTTACAAATATTTCAGACAATATTTTACATTGCACAAAACTCTAAAATAAAACAAAATTATGCAGAGTAAAAATCTTTATAAAAAAAGGAATATATTTGAGCTAATTACTTTTCGCCATTTAATACCATAGTTTCACTGACTCGTGTTCTGTACCTTTTATTCTTCCCATGAATTTAACAAACACCTCTGTATGCATTTCAGAATATACAACTTCTGACAACAAACCTTCCATTTCACCAGAACTGAATTCGTTTAGTGTGCGAAGTATTATCGCGGCAGCTAAGTCATATTTGTAGCTATCCAGCACATGTCACGTCAGTTCTCAGTATTATAATACTTGACACATAATTTCTGAATTAAAGTCACTCAGAAAATCATTTATATATTTTGGCACTATACCTTTTTGTGGAAAGCCGTGATCAAAGAGTTTTCTCTTTTTCAATGCTATTTATAGATTTTGAGCTACTAATGCCGTTCATGAATAATACGTTTCCGTTATGCAAACTTCCGTTGAGTGTTCCGTTGTGGTTAGCGTAGCCGTTAGCATGACCGTTAGCTTCTTTGATGGCACCATTGGCAACACCATTAACTGCGTGAATTCCGTTGCTGTGTTGTTTAGCGTGTCCGTTGGCAGCTAGTTTGCTTTTGGCATCAGCAGCCTTGAGAGCAGCATTCCTCCTCTTGTATGTCTGGATGTAGAAATTGGAGAACAGAACGATAAGGGATGCGGTGTAACCCATTGCGAGGAAGGCTAACCATGCTGGACCGCGACATCTGTTGTGTACAGCAACCAGAAGATGTGTGATGATCAAGACGAATTGAGTCTGCGTTGGTGAAAGAGATATAGAACAGTGTTAATAGCATTCAACTTTCTATGTAAAATAATACAAATTGGGTTCAAACAAATGTTAGTTAACTAGTGATTGCTACTGGAATGGAGTGTAGTTCCTCTACACAATAGTAAGTGTCCTAATTGCTGGTAGAATTGGACTAAAGATCGTTTAGACAATAGTAGCTGTGCACCTCATTACTGGTAGAACGGAGTAAATATCATCTAAACAGTAGTAAGTGCATTACGTAGAATGGCATGGATGTCCTCTAGACAAGACAATAGAAAATGTTCCTGATTGCAGGTAGAATGGCATGAGGGTCCTCTAGAGAATAAAAAGTGTTCCTAATTGCAGGTAGAATGCCGTGATAGTCATCTAGATAATAGTAAGTTACCTTAATTGTTGGTAGAATTGCGTGAAGGCCGTCTAGAAAATAGTAAGTGACCCTAATTGTTGGTAAAATGGAGCGAAGGTCGTCTAAACAATAATAATTGTTCGTAATTGCTGACTGAATGACGTGAAGGTCGTCTAGACGATTGTAGAATGGAGTGAGTATCGTCTAGACAACAGTAAGTGCATTAGGTAGAATTGCGTGAAGATCGTCTAGGTGTCCATAATTTTTGGTAGAATAAAGTGGAGGTAGTCTAGACGATAATAAGTGTTCCTAATTACTGGTAGAATGTCGTGAAGGTCGTCTAGACAACAGTATATGTCCCTAATTGATGGTACAATGGCGTAAAGGTTATCTAGATAATAGTAAGTGACTCTAATTATTGGAAAAATAGAGTGAAGGTCATCTAGAAAATAGTAAGTGTCCCTAATTGCTGGAATAATGGAGTGAAGGTCATCTAGACCATTGTAACTTTCGCTAACTGTTGATAGAATGAACTGAACATCGTCTAGCTCTAGACAATAATTAAGGCTATGTTGACATTCAATGCGTTGTTTGATACACCACAAATGATCGGACTGCAAAGCGCAGTAGGGGTTAACAACAGCTGGTCTTACCGTACATTTGGTACTGATACTGAACTGCAGTTCAGTATCACGATTATGCGTTTTTAAGTTTCCCACAACACTCTTAGAGATACCCTTTTTTTATCCTGTTTCCAAATCTACACCAGAACGCTCAATGTTAAGGNGTTGCCGGACTTTTTTTACACACTGTATATTATTGTTAGTGTACACTTCCATTCCATTCATAAATGCATATAGTCTTGGTAATTACGAACGTGAATACGGTACAGCTTCAGCAAGTTCCATGAGTGCCCAGCATGTCATTTTAAATCAATACTGTAAATGAAGTTCTTTAATAAATTCAGTCAATTACACAGAGAGTTCAGTATGTGGGGAAAGCCTGAATTTGTTGGGTTTTGGGGGACTACCCTATCATACTACGGCGATTTCTTGGCAAATTAACGCCCGGCGATATACTGAATTCGTTGCCTTTCGAGGGACTACCCTATCATACTACAGTACCAGCATCGATTGTGTCATATCCAAACGAAGCGTAGCGCGAAATTTCGTTTCGCTTAAAACGCAAATTTCGTTCACTTACCAAGCTACGAAAAATTAAATTCGCTACGTCTTTCAGGCTTCGCCTGAAAGACGTAATAGCGAATTTAATTTTTCGTAGCTTGGTAAGTGAACGAAAATTTGCGTTTTAAGCGAAACGAAATTTCGCGCTACGCTTCGTTTGGATATGACAAACTCGATGCTGGTACTGTATGTCGTCAAGAAATCGTCGAAGTGTGATCGGGGTTTTACGTACTACACACAAATTTCAATCCCGGCTGAAGTTAATAAGATTTCTCATTAAAATTAGAACATCTTTCATTTCAACAATTGTCTGAGGACGTAATTCCAATTGAATACAAGTTCTAGTATGTTCCTCAGCCATAATTGGCTGTGTATGTCACGTGACATATAGTTAAGTCTTTAAATACTGTAGTGAGTGAGAAATAGCCGGTAGACTAGAAGACACTTTACTTTTAATAATGAAATATATAGGGTGTTCCTAAAAGGAATAATTAAATCTTAACCACAGATGATACACATCATAACAAAGCGAAAAGTCCATATGAACATGGGTCAGGAAATGCTTTATTTCTTAGATAATACACGGTGAAGTCACGTAACTTTATAGGCATATTTGTCTCATAACCGCTGCACTGTAGTAATGGTTTGCAATCAATTCAACACAAAACAAACGCCCATACGTGTAATAGATGTCTGCCATCTCAGCGTTAGTGTAACAACGCGATGCATGGTCTCGGTACAAGTTATCACGTACTTTACGCAATACGTACAGTAGTAAACTTCCTTACTGTTAGCTATGTACTGTATTGGTTCGATATGCAGTACTTGAGAGTGTTGTTATTAATTTAGAGTTTGTTTTGTTTTGAATTGATTGCAAACCATTAGTACAGCGGCTATGAGACAATAGACCTATGAAATTACGTGACTTCACCCTGTATTATCTCAGAAAAGAATGTTCATACGGACTTTTTGCTTTGTTTTGATGCGTAGCATATAGTACCAGCATCGATTCTGTCATATCCAAACGAAGTGTAGCGCGAAATTTCGTTTCGCTTAAAACGCAAATTTTCGTTCACATACCAAGCTACGAAAAATTAAATTTAATTTTTCGTAGCTTGGTAAGTGAACGAAAATTTTCGTTTTAAGCTAAACGAAATTTCGCGCTACGCTTCGTTTGGATATGACACAATCGATGCTGGTACTGTATGTGGTTAAGATTTTACTAGACCTTTTAGGAACACCTTGTATAGTCCTTTCCAGAAGAAATTAACAGGTCTTGTTGAAAATATGCATGCATTTCAGTCATATTTAGGTGTACACTGAGCACTGAGCAGTGCTTTTTCGTAATTGTTTTAGAATTTAAGGGTGTTTGCAAGGCTCTTTTAAGCCACTTTCAGCGATAACATTATTCTTTAAGTATCAATATAAAATATTTTTACAAGTAACTCTGTACCCAATATTCTTTTTATTATTTCAAAAATAGCACTTCTAATATTGTCTTTCTAATCTACTATAGCTTTTGAATTACAAATGAAAAGTAAATTTTAGCGTTCATCAAACATTTTGAATATATCGGATACTATTTAGTATTTTAATTTATTGGATAGATGGCAGCACTTGATAGCGGCTGAAGTTGACATTAAGGCCGGCCGCACATCAAATGCAGTATTTTGCCTCACAACGAAACATTTTTTTGCAAAGTGCTGCAGACGTCTCGCCCGCCATATAATCAGATGTGAGTACCACACACCGGTTGGAAAATTGCTGAGCAGCGCTTTGCAGGACGTTGAGGCAAAAGGGCCATGCTACGCTGACCGATGTCTCGCAACAAATCTGCGCATGCGCGTGGACAATAACACGTCTTTTGTACATATTCCCATGTGAGCTCTTGACATTCTGTTGTGGTGTTGCGAGTAAAAATGTGTCACCGTGTTTCACGATGAGGCAATATTGCCTTGCAACAAGGCAAATTGTTGCATTTGGTATGAGGCCAGCCAAAGTAATTACAGCAAACCCCATTTATCAGACTGCAGATGCTCATTTAAAGTATAAAAAGAGATAATAGGTTAATTAGTATTTTTTCAAAGAAATAATGTTGGTGTTACATGAAAAATTAAAAACACAACAAGATTTAATTTAGATCTTTGTTTGGCATGATAAAAAGTCCCACTCTAAACGCAAATAAAACTTGGTTATTTTAACACCGAACGATTTCCACGATGAGAGTGACTAAATTGTCTGAGCATTTTTATTATAGTTTCACAAACACTTAACACATTGCGCTCATGGGAAGTGCACTAATATTGGACATATCATTGGTTAAATAGAACCCTTTTTTGCACTAGATTTTAAATGTGATCGTAGCTCTGTACATTTAAATTTGAATTTGGGGAATTTCAGTAACAGTATCTGGCCTCTAAAAACAAATTAGCTGATGAATCAGATTCGCTGGTTTCATTTTATATTAAGAAAAGCAGAGGTTACCGTATATTAAAAAAAAAAACTCTATGAAATCGTGCCGTGTCATGGGTCTTAGGTCGCTTTCGTTCCGGGTCGCCCCGGACACCGCTGATTTGGCACCGCTGCATCATAAGCGTACCTCTCTATCTGCCACGTGGACTCCGCATTGTGATTTTAGCTATGTTCACATGAGTTGTGTACACTTTTGATGACTGCACAAGCGGTGCCAACCTAACGCACTATACGACGTTACAGCATTTCAGCGGAGGTTTTTTGCATATTTCGACATGTATATCTGACTGAAATATAATTACCTTAAGATCGTTAACCTGAATAAATTACGTTTTTTTTATTTATTTTGTATCAGTAAGACAAAACTAAGGGGCACGTTTGCCACATACAACCTCTCAAAAATTCCGTGTCGAATCTCAACATCAGTTGGTATGGCCCCGGATACTAGTCAGTGCGAAATCTTTTTGTATCACGTTATTTATTTTATTGACAAATTGATCAATTCTAAAAGTTATTACGAACTAAAATAAATCTTTGCGAACCCTTATTAATTAATTAATAATCAGTTAAAATAAATTTTCTAAGAGCACGAAAAGAAATAAGCTTGAAAAGTTAATTAGTCGTCTTATGTCGTAGTTATAGCGTCTTCATTGGTTGTCAAAGTTGCATAGTTGCCAAGACTAACAGTTGAAAGCTGAAAGAAAAAGGTTTGAAGATTCTTCATGTGTTGATGTCGATGTCATAGGCCCCGTCATCTGTCAGAAATGGACCAAGAACACCAAAGCACCTGTAGACATAAATAAAATGTAAAAAAAAACTTTTACACGCACTATTAGTATCGAAGGTGTCTGGTGTTAAAGAGTGTAAACTTTAATGTATTATAAACAGTTTTTAACCCGTAACAGTGGTCGTTATTTAGTAAATACACTGAAATAATATACAGGGTTAGGCATTTAAATTGAGACACACGAATATCTACAAAACAAAGCATTTTAGACAAATATGTTTTATATAAAAGTTGTTTGATGTCGAGGGGGAAATAGGATGACATCATATACGTTTTATTTGGTGGACGTCATCAAGGTCAGATGAAGGTCAACTTTGTTTTTTTTTAATGGGAACCTGTATTTTTCTTGTCGCGGTATTATTGTACGCTATATAACTGACAACTTTCGTCTAAAACAGTTTGTTATTTAACTACAAATTTCATCGAAGTAGAAGGTCGCCAGTTTGAGCACTTACGACAATAATGTGATGAAAAGGGAATTCTTTAATAAATAAAGGTATGTCCACCACGTTTTTATGTTTTTATTGCAAGCACTTACGTTTTATTAACTAATTCCCACTATTGTCTGGAAATTACAACAGCAGCACTCGCCGCTGCTAGGTGAAAGTTTTGAAATATCTTTGAAATTTGAAGTTAAATAACAAAATGTTTTAGACAAAAGTTGTCAGTTTTGTAGCGTAGAATAAGACCGCGACAAGAAAAATATAGGATCCCATTTACAAAAACAAAATTGACCTTTATCTGACCTTGATAACGTCCACCAAATAAAACGTAAATTATGTCATCCTATTTTCCCCTCGACATCAAACAACTTTTATATAAAACATTTTTGTATAAAATTCTTTGTTTTGTAGATATTCGCGTGTCTCAATTTAAATGCCTAACCCTGTAGATACTTTATCTAATATATTTAAAATATGTTTAGGATAATTACATTTATGCTTCATCGGCTTAATTTGTTTTGAAAAGTGTAAAATTACATATACATTATATTTTGAAATAAATAAAAAAAAATATCAGCCATCTTTATTACAGAGTTTCGAAACTCGTAATGGTTAAATTATCACAATTGTATAATTTTTACAATGTTGCTACATTTAAGGATATTATATGAAAACGTTATTAGTGGTTAACAAATTTAGTGGTGAAAATAGTTTTGTTCTTAACTTCTTTCAGTAATAAAATTTTTTATGTTGTCATTCTTTTATAATATTGTAAAAACACGTTGAAGATTACTTTTAAATTTTAATGTTGTTCAATTATTTTTAAAATGTAATAATTATGTGAATTTTGCATTTCAAATTAAATTAATGTGCCAAAGAAAAAATGCCATTATTGGAAACACACTTTAAATAAATTATGTATAGTATCCTAGAACCCAAGAAGCGTATTCTGTTATTATTAAAAATTAGACAAAATAATAAAATAATATACAGTATGTATTTTGAACACATCCCATAAGTTTGAAAGCACTGGCGCATTTTCTATTACAAATTTTTTAACAGAAAATTGATTAGGTCTACAAATTAAAAAGGAAATTTCATCTTGATAACATGTAGTAGATAATTCATAATCTCATTTATCTGAAAGTTATCATTTATTTAAAACTTATTTTATTTTTTATTATTATTTGAGTTACCAACATTTGAAACATTTATTTCTGATTTTATTTATTTGGTCCCCATGTCATTAATAGTCGCACTGGAGAAAGCCAGACTTTTAATTACATGAAAGCTACAACATCCATATGCACTATCAATGCAACCAACATTGAATGAGGAGAAAACCACTGCATAATGACTGACAAATGAGTATGGTTGTAAAGTGAGAATAAAGAAGAAAACTTCAAGGAAATTTGGTAATCAGTGGATCCAGCCCCAAAATCACGTTTGATATGATTCACTCTGGAGAAAATGTGTTCAGGAACTTCATCTGTATTTTAGCTAGCCCTGGCTTGTGCAAAGAGGAGTAAACTATAGTCGCGGACATATACGAAGGCGGTTGACAGGAAACTTCTGCGCAGAACGAGAGAGAGCTTCTTCTGCGGCGTTGTCAAATTGTGCGCAACCAACATAAATGCAAAACTAGTGGCATGAATAAATGAATGGCATCAACAGTATTTACATTCGTCAAACATAATGATGGGTTAAACGAGAATAAACTGTTCTTTGATTCGTACCAAGTGATTGGAATTTTAAGCTTCCACTGGTATTTTCGTCTCAAACAATCCTTTGAACTGTTCGAATACCGATATCACACGCTTCAGCAGTTCTTTCCCGAGATTTGGCAACGTCCATGAGGGGGTGGTTGGCGTCTGCTTCTCGCTTGAAGTAATTATAAACTGTAAATATAAGTTCCCTAGACTGTTTATGTATGATCTGACGCTTATGTACCTAGTCTGCCATGATCAAAATCGCAACACAAATCACTAATTTCAATTAAATCAACTAAACAAGAACATAAACACTGAATTTAACAATATGCCTCAAAACAGCACCTTCCCTATACGGTTCAAATTCGGCTGGATCTGATTGGTTGTTGCGGAAAGCACGTGACAGATCGTGCTACTGCGCATCTCGCAGCCAGCCGCCTTCGTATATGTCCGCGACTATAACGTAGACTGAAATAGTCCAGTTATCACCAAGACTGTCTTTAGTGTTATTGATGCTATGTGTATACCAAAACAAAACTACCACCCCAAATTTGTATACTCATTACGCTATACTGTGAGACNATAGTAGATTTAAATTACGCTATATATTTTGTTTCTACTATTGCAACGCCACAGTGGTGTGGAGTAGCACCATGACTTAACCTGTTTTCTAGTATTACAAGAACACAATAAGGTAAATTTTTAAGAATTTGTTTTACAGGCATTTAGAGTTACTCGTATTTCGCTACTGTAGGTTTATCCGGTATTTTCAAACAGAAGACTACTGATACTAGACAAAAAGTATACAAATTCTAAACTTACAATATCCACCTTTTTAATACAGGTTGAGTTCTGACGAAGCGTCATAACTTTGAGAGCTTTATGCAGAAATCTGTCTTGGTAACAAAGCCGTATAAATATGGGCAAGATTCTAAATAATATGGAGTTATGACTGTTTGCTGTAGCTCATCCCTGGCCGATGGATCGGTGACACCATTGATGATTGCAATTTGAATGCTGCAGTATTCGTCAGTACAAACAAAACGAACTATAACCCACACAGGACAAGGATATCTACAGATCATCCTACGGATATCCAAATATCCATTCACAGGATATCCTACGGACGGATATCCAAATTACCATCCACAGGATATCCGTAGGGACATGAACGGGACATGAAATGGATATTGAAGCTAACTTTGAGGAATACAAAAAGTTACGCTTTTTTATTTTGATTTACGATAACGATAGGGAGCTTTCTGTGTGATTTAATTTATTGTGAAAACAAAAGCTGGTGACTGTGGGATTCGATCTTGCGACAGGAGAATAGCCTTGGATTACTGAGTGAGAACTCTAACCATTGCGCTATCTTTACTTTATGTGTGAAGAGTAACAATTAACGTTTTATGTGCTTGTACTCGCGTGGGAATGTCTATATAGGACATATCACGTGATATGCAGATGATTTAATTTATTATTAAAAGCTGGAGATACTTTATTATACATGTATACCTTTTGCAGTCCTATATAAATAGATTACGGTACATATATACTGTGAAACGGATGTTATATCTAAACATGATATCCTATGGATATCCATTGCTGAAATATAATGGATGTACGTTGTGGATATCCCACATTGCCGTGGACGTAAACGGGACATTGAGGGTATCCTATGGATATCCTAGGGACATTTGTGCTGTCTAGGAAAGACCTTCTCGCGCGACTCACAGACGAGCTGTTTTGTATATTGAAGCCGAGGGTGGTGTTTTTAACATTGAATATTGTAAATGCGTAATGCAAATTTCAGAATAAACGATTCTGCTTCTTCTCTCTAGCCTTAGTTTAGAACTAAACCACATATAGATGTGTAACTGTTCAAAATTAAACCATTGTAGTTTTTTTAACTCCTCAGACAGACCTCTGCTATAATCTCCTAAATTTGAGATATTTCATCACCATTCAACCTCTATATCCCCTATGTACAAGCAAAAAATCAAGGTAATTTCGAAAAGCCTTTAATTTGATTTTGAACTCAAGTGTATACCAGTACTATTGTTTATATATAGCTATTGATACTTTTAACAAGTCTAAATATAAATTATCCAGATCCATCTCATACTGATGTTATTCTTCCGTCAATCGCGTACCGTCACGAGCGTCATTCTGTACGTTAAAGATAAAATCATATTACCAGCTGAAGCTGAGTTAGGTATCTCTTCCACCACAAGTACTTCTGCATATGTGGTCCCATGGCTGCTAAGAAGTAGTACGTGTACATTACAACGTGGACAAACGAGTTAAGCATTCCGCAAAAGTAAGCTGAAATATTAAAAAAGAAACACTAAAATAAATATGAGGAAATAAATACTATAGTACATGTTGTGAATACAAATAAAATATTAAACATAATATAAGTACACAAGAGCGTCGGTCTTGAGGACCATTGAACATTACGGTACCCAAAGATCATTATCTACGTATTATTAGCCCTCAAATGTTCTCACCCCATAGGGCGATCGAACCCAGATCCATCAGTACTAACTCGCCTAGCACAAGAGAATATGTACGATACCACTCGGCCAAGCAAACATCTAAAACCTGGGGACCATTTGGCCAAATACATCGTACCATATTACACTATCTAGTCATTCGTCACCGGACACCCCATACCAGCACATTAATCCGGATTCAGCACCACATCAGTATCGTGTAGGGCCACCTTTCGCCGCAATGACGTCCGCAACCCTTCGAGGAAGACTTTCCACCAATTTGCGATACGTGTCAACGCGAATCTTGCCCCATTTCTCTTGCAAAGCGGCGAACAGCTCAGTGGTGTTTTTTGGGCGGCAAGGCCTGGCTCTCAAGCGGTGCTCCAACTCTCCCAAAGGTGTTCAATCGGGTTGATATCTGGACTTTGGGCTGGCCAATCTAGGTTTTGCACACCCACGTCCTCGAACCACGTGTTTATAATGCCTGCTTTATGACATGGAGCAAGCACTTTTTGAGGGGTGTCCGGTGACGAATGGCTAGATAGTGTATGTGGAGGACGAGTGTTGTTTTACGTCGTACCAACACCGTTTGGGTTATTTGATGACGATACGCAATGTTTATTTGAATTAGTGGAGACGAATTAACACTGAGAAACATAAAAATGAAGGACATTTACTACACAGCTTTGTGTAGTGACATCACGAGAAAAAATTAGTCGATCATGTACTGAATTTGGTTGTGTATAAGGTCTGTATGGCTGATTACGAATTAAGAGAAGTTTTAAAGCGCGTTTAACACGTTTAAGAATATTCCTGACTTTCAGTTGTATTCCTAGCGTCCCTATACATTTGTGAATATATCCAATGTTAATGTTAGGTCTGATTGTGCAAACAAACAAAAAAACTTTTGCTCACTGCATTTCTAAATCTTTGTACTAGTGGTTGTGACACGTTTTATTTTTTGTAAGCCGGTCCAAAAATTAATTTTATAAATGAAAAAAATTAATGACTTTTGAACTGTTCAAGATATGTCATCGAAATTTATTGCAGTGATAGGCTTATCAAGTAGCTATCATAAAAAAAACTTTAACAAAATGTCAGCTCCTTCAAATTTGTATAATTTTTATGAAAAAAAAAATCAGTAACAAAAAGTCTAAAAAGCAAATTGCTTTAAACATTTGAAAAAAAAACGCTATTTATTTTGCAGTCGACAGGATGACCAGCTGGTCGAAGCATTTTAGTTAATGTTATGGGCATTAACTTTTCCCACTTTTTTTTGTTTTACCCCCATGAAATGTAAACAAATTGGGAGGAGTTCCCACTTAAAAAAAATTGGTATTAACATGATTTGATAGCTACGTGATGAGTTTTTCACAACAAAAAATGTAATTAGCCCACCATGAACTTTGTAAATTTTTTCGTTTAAAAATTTGATTTTTTTATGAGCACCTAAAAAATGAATAATGCTAGGATAGAGACATACACATGTAGCAATAACAGCCTTTATTTAGCACAATCAGACCCAACATTAACACTGGAGAAAGTATAAGGACGCCAGGATGAAACTGGAAATCAGAAGTTCCTTAAACTTTTTATAAACACTGTTAAGGTAAATGTCAAACTTAAACGTTTTGTAAAAATCAGTCAAATAATATAGACTCTGAATGATGGACGTAATCTCCATGAAGTTTTTTTTCTTTGTATACAAATCCTCAAACACAATGAGCATTAAGTAACACAAAATGATTCTTTATTAGCAAGCCTGAAACACAATGAGAATTAAGTAACACAACATGCTTCTTTACACCGACAGGTTGGCCTAGTGGTTAGAGTNCTCGCCTCCTGATCGGGAGGTCCCGGGTTCACACCTCGGGGCCGGCTCCTAGCCCTGGATAAAAAAGGGTTATCCTACGAGTCTGCCTGTGAAGCACTCCACACTAAGGTATGATCGTAGGCGTGTTCCGGGAGGCACGTTAAAGGCG
>KZ882317.1:9541-20781 GCA_003456935.1 Machilis hrabei
AACAAAATTTCAACAGTTTCTTTCCTTTATTCAAGGCAAAACAAAACCAACAAGGCACGCGTACGAGAGACAGCAAACAATAATAGCGGTTACTGGAGACGTGCTCCCTCGGGCATTTCCTTCGCCCGGCAATACAGCCAGATAACTTCGTCGGATAATGAGTCCACCAAGGTAACCTCTAGCGTGGGAACAATCACTGCAATAAGAGAGAAGGCACGCTTTAAAACACCAGCGTCAAAAAAATTAACACGAACAAAATATAGGACAAAAATACAACACTTTAGTTTGCCTCAAGTGAAAGCAAACACGAGAATAAATTGTCGATTCCAATTCCTTCGCGATCTCAACATATAGCCAAATTAAGAGTTTCCGTAGACCAAGTAAAACAAAATTTACTGCCTCACATTACGGTACTCTCCCACAAACTTAAAACACCCAACGTAGCCACGGTTGCGAGAAAACAAAAAAAGACTCACTTTAATAGGCATCGAGTGACCCCCCTAGAAATTTAACTAACAAACAACGAGAAATAACGTCGGCCTGCCGAACTAAAGGAGTAATCCTATGACCAGGCTCAAAATTCAAAGCTAGACTGATCATTGTCCGACTAAACATGAGTTGTGATTCGAACACACCAGACCCCAAAGCGCCCCAAGGCACCTCGACTAAGTTGAATCACTACGAGCCTCAAACGGTTTCGTATCACTCCAGGCCCCGGCACGTAACTAAAAATTTATCCCTCCATTCTAGACACAATTCTAAATAAACAAACTTTAAATTAACCTTAAAACTGCCCCAAACACATTTCAGCCATATGAGGAGGCTCACAAACTAAAGATATTAAATGCGACCATAGGGTCCCGGGTTCTTCACACCAAAGATAAAGTTCAAAATCACCAAATTAGCTCAAAAAGTTCTTCACCCACCTTTGTGTAAGACGCGACGATCTCTAGGTGCGTCGTAGCCAAACGTAGAACACCATGGCCTCACGTGTCCTTGTGTACTGGACTACTGCTCGAGACATGAGCTTCCCAAAATAGCCCAAACCCCAAACTCCACCTGGGCCACCACCAGGCCTGGGTATCAACTCCTCATCTCCAACACCTCGCCGATTCCACTTCACCTCTCGGCGACACTCGGAACTCCCAGACGTCCAAGATTTACATAACAAACAAAAAAACGTTAATCAACAAAAGTTCAACACCACAGCGCTAAATCTGGCAAACCCGACACAACACAGAGATGGGGTACTACCGAAGGTGACAAAGTCTTCATTGACGACAAAACAGCTCACGGGACCCCTACAAGAAATTACATCATAAAAAAAAGTCCTCACTCATATTACCGAAAAAAAAAACTAAATTGCCCCAAACATTAAATTTGCTACAAACCCTCAAATTTCATGTCACACATACCACCCTTTAAATCTTAAACCCTACAAAATTTGAGAGAGGACACGTGCCAAACACCAGCAGGAACACCATCAGCCGTCCTCAACGCGTAACAATTTGCTGTCGAGACCCTGTGGACAATAAACGGCCCAATGTATTTCGGGGCCAAACTAACCGCAAAACTGTTAGCTTTGTCGGACAAAACATAATTCATCCTCCAAACTAAATCTCCAACCTTAAAGTTTATATCTCGCCTCCTTAGGTCATAATGTCTTTTCTGATAAGCAGAACATTTTTCACTCATCTCCTGCGCTCTCTTGAAGGCCTGACGTAACCTTTCTAAATCTGCCCCTCTATCTCTATCCACATTTTCCTCCACTACATATCCCGCCTCGGCCGTAGGCAACCTTAGTTCCCTACCTAAATTCAAGAAGGCGGGAGAAAACCCCGTAACCTCCTGCACAGTGGACCGAATGGCGAAACAAAAATGAGCCACACTAGCGTTTCATAGCTTATGACCCTTAACATAGGAACAAATCATTCTCTTAAGATTATGGATAGCTCTCTGACAAGGGTTAGCCTGAGCATGGTAAGGGGTAGTGAACAATTGCTTCACCCCAGAATCCTTCAGGAAGGCCTGAAACGCCTTATTCNTGAANTGGCTCCCATTATCACTGATCAGCATCATTGGGTAACCAAACCTGAAAAATACCTCCTCTTCAAGTTTCTTTCTCACCTTCTCGCTGGTCGCTCTTCAAATCAGAAAATCCTCCACCCATCTGGTAAAAAGATCAACAACCACCAATAGATAAATATGTCCAAAGCGACTTCTAGGAAATGGCCCTGCCAGATCAACCGCCACAGTCTGGCACGGCCCCTCTCGCTTCCTAGGAACCATCAACCCTCCTGGTTTATCAGGGCACCTTTTGTGCTGTTGACACACCTGACACTTAGTCACGTAGCCCACTATCTGTCTGTACATTCCCGGCCAAAAATAATGCTGCTTGCACTTTCGAAAGGTTTTCAAAATTCCAAAATGACCAGCTGTTAAAGAATCATGGAACTCTCTCACAACCTCCCGGCGTCTACTCTCAGGTATAACCAACTTCCAAGCCTCACTCACAGAACTATCCCCAACTTTGTTATCCAGTTTCCACACCAGCCCATCCACCAAACGATACTGTTTGTTTTTGGACGGCTGTTCCCTAACCCGCTGGACCAAACTCGTATACCATTCATCTTCTGAGCCAGGCCTCACGTCAATTTAATCGACTTCGGGAATGCGAGAAAGAGCATCAGGCACCAAATTCTCTTTACCCAATTTTTGCTCTATTTCGAAATCAAACTGTTGCAAACGTAACGCCCACCTCATCAGACGAGAGTACGGCTGCCGCATTTTAAACAACCATTTTAGGCTAGCATGGTCCGTGACCACCTTAAACCTAGACCCCTCGACATATTGTCTAAAGTGCTCTGCGGCCCACAAATTGGCCAGACATTCGACTTCAGTAGTCGCATAATTCTTCTCTGGGCCTCTCAAAGCTCTACTTTCAAAAGCAATGACCCGTTCCTGACCCTGATGTCTCTGCACCAGCACGGCTCCCAAACCTACCGACGATCCGTCCGTATGTATTTCAAACGGAAGATCGAAATCTGGATCTGACAAAGCCTTAGAACTTACCAGTAAGTCTTTAATCTCCTTAAACGCCTCCTGATGTTGACGCTCCCAAATTCACCTTTGGTGTTTCTTTAAGAGTTGGTGAAGTGGGGCAGCTATAACAGAAAAACGATCCAAAAACCTCTGATACCACGTCACCATGCCCAGGAAACGTCTCAACCGATCTAGGTGCGGGGGAATTCACCACGGCCTCAATTTTTCCTGGGTCCATTTTTAGGCCATCTGAAGTCACTTTATGCCCCAAGTACTTGATATCTCTGACCCCAAACTTGCTTTTTCCCCAGTTAATCTCTAAGCCCGCCTTTAAAATACGTTCGAAGACCTCTTGCAAGATCCTCTTAAAGGACTCCTCGTCCTTCCCACCCACAATCACGTCATCCAAATAGCAGAAGACGAAAGGCTCCAAATCCGGCCCCAAAACTCGATCCATCAAATGCTGAAANTAATTCGCCGACGAGTTCAAACCCATAGGCAGGACCTTAAATTCAAACAAGCCTCTGCCAGGCACTGTAACTGCCGTAAGTGGCCTACTTGTAGGATGAAGGGGACATTGAAAGAAACCCTGTTGCAGGTCAATCCTTCCGAACACTTTTTTCAAGCTCTGGAGCCTACTCAAAATTGTGTTAATCCTATGAATAGGATAAGCACACGGTTCCACTGACCCATTCAAAACACGGAAGTCAAGGACCGCCTTATACGACCCATCTTGTTTCTTTACCAGTACAACTGGGGACGACCAAGCACTCAAAGACGGCTGGATCCAATCCTTTTTCAACATCTCATCTACAAATTCATTCAGGTGTCCCATCATGACTGGGGACATCGGATAATATCTCTGCTTTACTGGCTCCACCCCTGCCTTAATCTTAATCTTAAACTCTACTAAATCCGTGAGACCCGGAGAAAATCTATTCAGGGCTTTATAGTAGGAAACCAGATCCTCCACACTGGTGAAAACCTTCGACCCCGCCTTATCCATGACAAATAACTCAGGTCCATCTTCCCCACAACTCCAAGTCTGGGATCTCAGGTCCAACTTAACTCCCAAATCCTTCATGACGTCAGCCCCCAAAATGATCTCTCCCGCCATTGAAGGCAGAACCAAAAGTCTAACGAGGTAAGTTTTCCGGTCAACGTAACGCGAGTTCTTGCCATCTCCTTACCACTGGCCACTCTAAGGCTCCTCAACGAATAGGACTCCCAGCTAAAATCCTGGGGTATAAGAGTCAACACTNTCTCACTAATACACGAGACTGACGCTCCAGAATCAAGTAATATCTTCACCGGGCAGGCACCGATAAAACCCTGAATCAAGAGACAAAACACCACCAACACTTTCACCCTTACTCTCACAGGAAACTAGCCGGGTGCCCCTGGCTCCTGAGTCTCGTTTCCTTTACAATTACACTGGGACTTTGTGACCCCAGGCCTTCCACATTGGAAGCAGAACTTCTTATTACGGGATTTCGGACAGTTCCCAAACCTGTGCCCCACCTGTGCACAATTCCAACACTTACCTAAGAAACGATTAAAATCCGACGTTGTCCCCAGAGCACAACTCTCACTATCACGATGACCCAACGCTGGAGGAGCTCTGGGTTTAGTTAGGTAACCAAACTGTTTATTTAGCATGGTACTGGGTGCTTTCGGAGGCTCATACAACTCTAATTCCGCATTTATTGCCTCTACCTCTGTACCCATCTTCAGAAGCTCGGCAATATCGGTGATGGCCTCTTTCTTAATACCCCTCTTCATAGTAGGGTTAAGATTCTGCCATAACAACATTAACATCTCCTCTGGAGCTAATGGTTGCGTTAACCTCCCAGCCATAGACACGATGTTGGTAACATACTCATCGATTTTCTCATCCCGACCCTGNGTACGGGAGCGAATATCTCTATTCAAAAGAGCCTGGTAGTTGGAGGGAACAAATACTGCCTTCATTTGAGTAACCAACCCATCTAGACTCAAACCACTGGGCAACGTCCGATACCATTTTAGGGCTTTGCCTTTCAAAATCTCAGGAAATGATCTCAATATGTCTGGATCCGAAAAAGATCTACTCCCTTTAATTTCCTTGAACCTCAAAAGAAACTAAAAGAGGTCCTCGTTCTCCTCCCCTGAAAATGATAGGTTCCAAGAATTGACCCGTAATTCCCTTATAGTCACCGGAATTTTTGGACCCCCTGTATTTCCGTTCCTTCTTATGGATACCAATTTAGAAACCTTTATGGTTGGCCTCCTACCTCTGCCCCCAACAGCACTATTCTGCTCTACAGGAGGGTCTACAGTATCCTGCCTAGCCAAGGGCTCGACCTCCTCTGGGTCAGACATAATACCCACTTGAAATTCACACAACCAAAACTAAGACAAGATAAAATTTCAAAGAGTTCTCTTATCCCCAAATCTGGAGTTTGCAACTGAAACAAAGTCGACCAACTTCCCGAAAACGGTGAATCGGAGCTGCAACAAAAAGGCCCACTACGATTGCCTTCGGCTAAAGCTGAAACAAAAATAAACAAAAGGGCATTAATCAACAATCAGAACCCAAATCAAACAAACCAACTATCGAACACCTCCAAAACATGCAGACCTGAAACAACAAAAGATGCACAAATTGAAACAACCTCACTTGTTTTAAAAAAATCCACCTAAAATAGCACAAAACTAGTTTATCTTGTGGTGTCGCGTAAATTCGGGCCCTACGTTGGGAAAGCCATTTGCGGCCTGGCTAATTGCCCTAGCGATAAAACTTGTAAATAAATTGCCAGGTCTCGCAACCTACCCAAACTCGACCCACTAAATGGTTCAGTCCTCACCCGTGAAGGTTCTTCCGGCTAGCTCAGTATCACAGAATAACCCTCACGAGGAACATCAACACGAAAGATCTCAATTCCCAGGGATAATAGCGGGATCTTTACGCNTTAGACACCACCAAAAGAAAACTATTGCATAATATGGAGACTAACGTCTTAATAGATNTAAGATTAGACGTTAGGCCTTGGGCGCCAACACACAGGGCGATTTTCAAGGAGTCAAATCGCTGTGTGTGCCAATTGACCCTGGTCGATATCAACAAAAATTTACAACACAAGTCAAAGGTGAGGTCATTAAACCGTAACAACAAAATTTCAACAGTTTCTTTCCTTTCCCGAGTTTCCACCACCAGGCCTGGGTATCAACTGCTCATCTCCAACACCTCGCCGATTCCACTTCACCTCTCGGCGACACTCGGGACTCCCAGACGTCCGAAGATTTACATAACAAACAAAAAAACGTTAATCAAGAAAAGTTCAACACCACAGCGCTAAATCCGGCAAACCACGACTCAACACAGAGATGGGGTACTACCGAAGGTGACAAAGTCTTCATTGATGACAAAACAGCTCACGGGACCCCTACAAGAAATTATATCATAAAAAAAGTCCTCACTCATATTACCGAAAAAACCTAAATTGCCCCAAACATTCTTCTACCCTTTGAGTGACAAGATGTATTAACTTTGAACATGGGCTCGAATTCGCATAAGATCCTATTTAAGTATTTAATTCTTTACTTTTTTAAATGTACAACTCTCTAATAATAATATATATATGACGTCAAAGAGGAAATAGTATACAGAGTATATTCTGCCTGATTTAATTTGTATTCATTCATCTGGTGATATGGATTCAGTGTGGGAGAATGCTACTGTGGAAGAGTTAGCTGCCATCGACATTCTTGTAGATCTGGCCGAGTTAGAGTATAACTCTAAAGTCGTGTATAGGAGAGTGATGCTCAACCCGCATGAGTTAGGCCTTAAATACGGGTGGGGTAAATCGAATAGTTGGTTGATATACCGCAGCTTTTGACTCCGGAACAGCAAGCCGAAGAAAACTGTGAGGGATATGTTGACGAAATATGGTGCAAGCCTGTTATGTGGAGGGCGTATATAAACGTTCTCGTACATAACTATAAAAACGGTTATTCAACCGCAGTGATTATATTCATGCGTTTAGCGATTTGTCGGAGGTGAGTGTCTTTGTGATATATGTATTTGGTTCGTTAGCTTTTAAAATGTAGAGTATGACGTCAAATAATGTGACGTCAATGAATAGTATATATACAGTATGGTAGTTTGTACATGTCCATCAGTCGAGTTCAGCATGGATTCAATGTGGGATATTGCCTCTTCGGAAGAGTTAGCTAATATGAGCACTCTGGCTCAAATGATCGAAATCTAGCATGGGTCCAAAGTTTACCATAAGACCGCCATGATCGATGCGTTGGAAGTAGATTTCAAATATGGGTTTAGCCAGCTTGGTTATTTGGCTAACATATCACAGCGGGTGCCCCTCGCATACGAGGAGGATGATGACGACGACGAGCTAGTATCGTCAAAAGGAGTCACATATGACGCCTATACGAAAGCTCTCGTCCACAATCACTTAAAAGGATTGTTAACATATGTTCAAATCACTGCCGATTATATTCACATATTTACAGATTTAACAGACGTGTGTGTTTATTTTTTGTTCTATTCTGTTTAATATAGCATGAGAAAAAGTTATGGTGGCGGTGGTGGTGGAAGGGATATTTTCAATACAGCACTCCTTGCAGACTCCAAATTTTAAGGGACTATTATGACGTAAGAATTGTGAAGTACAGTGCAAACAAACAGTTTTTACATTTAAAAGGGGAGATAATATATCTCGCTATATACATCAAAGCTTATAAGACACTTAAAATAGATAAATTCAAATGTTATCTCTTAAAATGTATTTAAACAGAGGATATACATGCATATGTTTAGTCACTAGCTTTGTGAAATAATCGTTATTTCTTCTGTCATTCACGAATAGCTGTCAAGACGAATAATGATATTGCTATACTTTGTTAACTCTGAAAATGTTATTAAAAAACCACATAAATGCTAGCTGTTATTACAGAAATGAAATTAGATTTCTATTCAGATNTGGAGATACTTAATAGTAATAATTTAAGAGACCTAGCTTATGGTGTTTTGCTAAGAAGGGAAATACGCAGTCCTACACTCGTGTTACAGACACTCAATCAGTACATGAAAATTATAAAAGGCTAAGGATGTTATGGAAACGTTTCCATTGGAGTACAGTTACAGCCTTATAAGTGGTTTAATATAATATCTTATTTTTGGTTCTGCGCTCCCAGAATATTGTATCGAAGAAAGCGACGTTGTGAGGTTGAAGAATTTCATCTATCCTTCGATTGACTAATTTACATTCACTTGTTTCATTTGAATGGCTATTAACTTGTTCTGATGNAATTAAAGGAATGAAAAGTTGGACCTACCAGTACTTTTGCCAGTCTTTCTTCATTATTAATTCTACTTTTTTTCGATACCTAACATTCTCGATCGTCTTTCCGAACACTGCATTCCTCATTAATTTGAAAAAAGACTTTCTCAAATTGACTCCTTACGTTTTTGTGTGTTGAAATCTACATACAATTTTAGCCATGTTGCTTGGATGAATTTATTTCCTCTGTGAAATGCTTCATGCCCAAAGTCAAACTTTGTTTTAAATTTCTATAATGAAGAACGTAATTGGTTTTATTGCGTAGGTTGGGGGCTAATTTTTGACATCTAGGAATGACGGCTAAAACAATCGATGAGTGTAAGAAGATATGACATTCCACTGTTGTGTTTTTGAAGTGATCTTAAGTCACAAAAGTTCAGCTTGGTACTGAATCTAAAGCATGGGAACATATATTCTATTACGCTGCAATTTTCTTCGTACTGGTTTATGCAATGTGTCTTGTGATGCTAGCCATTTCTGTATCTTTCATAGTGTTATTTTACGATTCATCGCAGTTCCAAACCCTGCCGGATGAGAGGTATTATAATAAATTTTCTCCAGTATTTTCGTAGTTTCAATTCTAAATTATGTTCGATTCAATGTTTATTCAAATTATTGAATAATGTGATCTTTAGCTAATTTCAATGTTCAACAGTTAACAGTAAAGTGAACTTTAAAAATGATTGAGTCTTTTACTTATTTTTGTTTTGTTTTGTAGTGGCCATTTGCTAAGGTGGCAATTCCATCATTCATAATATAACGCTTATCATCTAGTGGGGTCAATGCAATATGCTTCATCTTTGCAGACTTTTTGTGGTTCTTAAGAAGACAAGTCATGTAATGCTCATGTCTAATATGCTTTTGAACCACAACACGTGAAACACCCATGGCTCTCTTGTTCTCGCTATCCTGCATCAATATGGGATACATCTTGTACTTCAAGCTGACAAATTCTCCGATAGTTTCCCCATTGGTCTCTGCCTTCCCCAATTTTGCCCTACAATTTGGCATAGTTAGATTCTGAACAGGGTTCATTATTGAGAGATTATTATGAAAAGTTTGTATCGTTAAATACTCAAATGGAAAAATGCCTTTCTTACTAAAAGCTGAATTTGTTCACTATTGGAGAATGTCCGATGTAGATTGTGTAACTTAGCCTTTCCTTCAAAGGCAAGGCTTGCAATCAACTTTTCCAGCGACGTGTTTAGAAATTACAGAGAATCTAGAAATCTTAGGCTACCAACGGAGAATGCAATATTGTTAGGCACCACTGAAAGTTTCCTGTCTTTTAATTTACCTAGATCCGATATAATAAAGTGAGCGTCATATCCCCAGAGATTATGAAAAACTATATGAAATCCTTAACTGTACATGTTAATGCTTAAACTATAGCATTGCAAATCTTTTTTAAACTTATATTAATTCCATCTAAATGTTCCTGACGACTGAAAGTGTTGTAGTATTTTTTCTCCGTTATAGTCGCTAATAAAATATTCAAGCCCCCTTGGTAACACAATTTCAGACAATGTATGTATGTACTTTGACTTTCAATTGTATACGTCTCTAATATAACTTGGGTAATATGTCACGAATATAATTTAATATTTTATCTTTTCTGTGTTTGGTAATAGTTCTGTAACAGAATTTTGACTTTCAATTCTACACGTCTTTAGTGTAACTTGATAATGTGTCACGAATATAATTTCATATTTTGTCTTTTCTATACTTTGTAATAGTTCTAAAACAAAATTTCGTATTTGTAATTTGACTTTTCAAGTGATAATATATCTTCGATTTATGTATTGTCACAACACGAGAAAATAAAATTTCAATTTTTTTTATAACATATTTTTTCATCTTCCTTATTCCTCTTTGAAAGAAATATTGAGTGTTCTTACACCAATTTGTATACAAACTAGTTTTAATTTTGTTTTGTTAGTTTTGTATGTCTTTTCATTCTAGCCAAATATTTGCTTTTACAACTTTGATATTGCTTTCACCTAGCGTATTGATCTGTACCAAAAATCAAGTCACTATTAAATGTTATCAAACTACTAGTTGACTTTATATATCTGAATGGTATTGCATTCAGCTCAAGAATTTATTCTTGCACCGTGTGAAACAACACACATTAACTGCTTTCCAGTGAACAAGTGTGCTTTTGAAACACTTCTTGAAGGGCCGTTGAAGGTGGAGTCTTTTAGCTAAGCGTTCTTTGTAAAAGAAGCGACCACAGGCTATATGCCCCGTGATTATATTTCATAACAATTACTGTGCAGTCGTTTAGCCGAATGTTCTTTGTAAAAGAAACAACAACATGCTATATTTTCGTAACACTCACGCTGCAGTATTGAGAACTTCGTGGAAATTTATGTTACTGTTGTATAAATACTTATTGTAAAATCAAATTCACGCTCTTATTAAAAGGTACAATTAACTTTGTTAATAAAATGTCTCAACAGTGGTGCACGATAAACATATATTTTCAGTTTAGGCTTGACACAATGTTTCGTTTGTTACACTGGTCGTGAAAGATAATACATTTTTCCACGCATCAACACTGAACTTTGAAAGCTGTCGTATTGTAAGTAAGGATAATTATTCTAAATCCTGGGGCACATCAATAATATTTTGTTTTTTACAGTTTTGAAAGCATCAAAACGTTCAGGTAATTCTAATAAGGTATTCACATGAAAACAATTTTGTTCGGAATTCTGAAATTATGAAATCCAATCATAAATGCTATAATTTTGTATTTAGTTATTCAACCTAGATAATTGAAATACGCATCTTAAGTTCTATAGAAATCTGTTTATGAAATACGCTTCTTCAGTTCTCTCGGAATCTGTTTATACT
>KZ882324.1:0-12495 GCA_003456935.1 Machilis hrabei
AATATTGTCGATATCTGCTCTATGTTCATAAAAAGTCTGACTTCAATAAATACTCGTCACTTATAAAATACATACATATACAATATATTAATATACATATATAAAATATATAACATCACATCTGATACCCATTTATGATATGTACAAATTTTAATTTAATGCAAAATTAAAGTTGGTAGACATGCATGAAAAATTATATTTTTAAAAGATGAAGTAATGAAGTTGTACATGGGAACCTCATTCAAGGATGTAATATGTTGTNTCATAGGTAATATTACCCTTGATATCTCATAATATTGTCTTGGCTATGGTGTGATAAGACCAAGGCTTGGAGGTGCTGGTATGAGTTTCTTTTTGGGTAAAGCAGGTACCAGTGNAAGATGAGCATTTTCTGATTCACTGCTGCTGCTAGGTCCATCTTCTGGAATTTGCTCAAACAGTCCTCTACCAGTAGATCGTGTNCGAGAAGTTTTTCTGCACAGAGTTGACGACCTGTCGGATCCGTGACCACTGTCCGTCGACTCGGAATGGGAACATATTGAGGTTCGTGTCTGAGGTGAATTGCCTGGAGAAGCAATTTTTGTCACTGGTGTCGTCCTGAAAGCCCCAAATATAGATTCAGTCGCAACGCTTTCGGCGCCCGACTCGCTTCCGCAAAACCCTTCAACAGGAGATTCGTCGGTGTCTCCATCACTCTGTTGGCAAGGATTATTCCGATGAAGCATGAAGCGACCGTCTTTCTTACACATAACTGCTGTTCTTCCATCTGTTGGTGCAACAAAGGAGGGATTAACCCTTCTTTTGGGATGGCCTCGTGCTGTTGGTGACCTGTCGTCATCACTGCAGCAACGCCTTTGTTGAGGTACTGCGATGTGGTTCCGATTCTTACTGGATCGATTTCCTCCACAGGTCGTAGAGCCTTGGACGTTTCCATTCCGTAATTCGCTACAGTTGTGAACACAACATGATTCGTTTGAGTCGGTACTGAGGTACCCCGAGTCCTCAGGACGCATCCTCTGTGTCTTTTCTGGAATGGCTTGTGGAACGGGGTCACTTCGGCGCATTTGCCTATTACTATGTACAGATCCATCTTTACTCGAGGTACTAGCGTTTTCTAATATGTCTACTCCCTTTTCTAGCAGTTTTCTCCATGTTTTCTTTATACTGTCAGTACTGCTTCTATCACGCAAGTGTTTTTCAATATCTTTCCCCATGCGGTTGCGTAAACTTAAGGCAATTTGCATGCCCCTAGAAAGTCCTTCCACGTCTGAGCCACTATTGGCTTCCCTGGGTAACACTGCTGCTTTACTGGTTTTATGGTCTTTAACAATGTGGTGTTGAGGCGAAGGTGATCTCGTAGGAGACTGCAAAATAAATTCGCCTGCTATTATGTTACAAGCAGATGAATTTGAGCGCAGTGATCCTGATCGTGAAACTCGAAATTTTGTTTGAAGGCTTCTCTCGANTCGTCTTCCTAACGTGTTGCTGGATCCTTCTTCTTCTTCGTCCTCTTCTTCCTCTAGACCTGCCAGTTCTTCCTCTTCTATGCCTGTAGAGAAACTGAAGCTGTCGTCAACCGAACATTGGTTTTTCTGAGCTTCACAACAGCAGCAACCCTCTTGGTAATTTGTTTCATTAAGTTGCGAACAACAAGGGCATTCTCGTTCGTCCTCACTGCAAGGTCGACTGTTTCTTCCGGGTTTTGTTTCAGCAGAAACAGTCGCGTCTAGTGATTTACGCACAGGCTTCACGGGAATTACAACGGATCTCCTACTTGAAGTTTTACTGCAACTGCTTTGTCTACTGTTTCTGCTGCTGTTACTTCCAAAACTGTTGCTCCTGTTCCTTACTGATGTCGATAAAGTTGGTCTTGGAGGCAAACACTGCGCAACTTCGTTGATGCCCTTTTGGCTTGAACTTCGAGATACAGTACCGTTTTTTGGTGGAAGTTCTGGTGGAATGAATGGTTTAGCTTCAGACTCCTCTTGTTTTTTATTATTTCTCTTTTTAGAGCGAGATGACTTCTTGGAAACATCTTTAGTTTTTTCACTATTCCTTGTCAAACTAGACTGCGCACTTCCACTGGATTTTGGTGGTTGTGGGGAAGGAGATTTTAATGAACGTGGTGGAAGAGGTGGAGCATTTTCTGAAGCCTTCTTCGGTGTTTCGGAAGCCTGAGACATGCTCATAAAACTAGAAATCGATGAGGATCGTGATAATGATGCCAGTGATTCGGGTCTAGGAGGTAATTCCGGTGGATCATCGTAGTTGGCTGCCCTACTTGGTGGGCGAGGTGGAACTGGAGAAGTTAGGTCACTGTAAATGTTGCACACTTTGGGTGGTCTAGGAGGCTTAGGTGGCGATAGCTGCTTCTCTCCATGCACATGTTTATTTCTTATGGGCAGTGACTTAGGCTCTTCTGAAGATGTGGAGTTATCTTTTACAGCCACGAGAATATTTCTCTGTGGCATAGGTGAACGCTGTTCCATGGGCGTAGAACTACTTCGTTCTGGTAATGACGAATGGTGCAATGCATGTAAGAAATCATTTTTAGTTGTTGATGAAGACTGTTCTTGCTTTGACACTGAGTTATTCCTTGTGACGTGTGGAGAGCACTGTTCAACGAACTGTATCTTATTTTTCGCAGCCACTGAGTTGACCTGTTGCACAGGTAGGTTGTCATTTCTTGAAGCGATTGAAGAATGCTCTTCTGCAGACATGGTATTGCTCCTAGTTGGCAGTGGAGAATTCTGTTCTGTAGACAAGGGAATATTTCTTGAGGTCAACAAAGAATTCTGTTGAAGATGCAGAGAGCTGTTTTTCATAGACGAGGGGAAGTGCTCTTCATTATTTGAAGATTTTTTGTGTGTGGATGGTGTTGGTGGTAGAGGCCTATCTTGTATCGACTTCATTTCTGATGGCGGAGTTGATGGTGCAAAAGGCTTATCTTGTATTGACTTTCTCTCTGTTAGGGGAGTTGATAGTTCAAAAGGCCTATCTTGTATCAGCTTTGTTTCTGACGGGGGTGTTGGTGGAGGAGGCGGTGTCTCTGCAGCCATTTCTGGGGAAATCATTCTCTGTCTATGAGCTGGTGATCTTCTAGACTTAATGCTGGTAGGCACAAAGGACTTCACTGGGGGCTCCGGTAACACTAAAGCAGCTATTATAGGCTGAGGTTTCAACAATACGCTTAGAGGCTGGGGTAACTGCTTGGTTGGTGGTGGAGGGGATATTGATAGTGATGATGGTTGAGAAAATGAAGACGAAGTTGAAGAAGGTGAGGACTGTGGTCTCGTTACTGAAGTCGGTGATGCTGATAACATTGCTTTAGCTCTTGATTCAAACATTTCCCTCAAGCTGCCAAAAGCGCGAGGCCTTTCCAGTGAATCCTCACAAAAGTTGTCATTCTTGTGTTTCTGATGATCGTCAGCAGGTCTTTCCAGTGAATCAGTAAATGAAAGACTACCTCGTCTGTTAAGGTGCTGATGGTGAGGATTTTGGTTAATACTGCTTCGTATACTTGAGACGTCTGACGCTTCAAAATCGAACAACCTTAGCTTCTGCTTGTTATTCACCTGCTTTCTTTCAAGAGTATCTGGTTCAAATTCATCGGCAGTTGTTGTACACCTGTAGTGATCCGACGAGTCTTCCACCTCGATTGTTAATTTTCCGCCAATAGAATCTTCTTCGTACACGATCTTTGATGAAGATGCTTCACTTCTAGAATCCGCTGGCGTTTCAGGGGAACTAAAATTATCGTTGACATATACTTCGCTTACCAAGTTATAGCCATCAGGTGTTGTAAGGTGTGGCAGATTGAAAAGTACCTTCCTTTCCTCAACTGCAACTCCAGTGTTCGTTTTAATATTACTGTTTAGAGGAGTTGCCTTACATAGATCTGGATTCAGAACAATGATCTCATATTCATGATCATCATCATTTTTACTGACTGTTTGTTTATTCTTTACCGGTTCTCGGAATGGTGCCGACACAATGACTTTGTGAACTTGCTTCGGTTGTACGTTTTTATTATTGACTACTGTTTTGGGACGATTGTGTATTTTAGAAATAGTCACAGCTCCTGTGTTCAAGTTGAACACCTCATTCCTCATGGTCAGTTCCTCTTCACAAGGTAGAAGTTGGCTCAAACTTTCTACTGATCTTGCCGGACTGAGAGTTTCTTCAAGCTTACCTTTTCTAACGCTCGATTTCTTCTTTCTGCGAGTCTTACGTTTAGACGGACTACTTTTCCGTTCTTGTTCATTTTCTTTGCTGTCTGATTCAGATTTACTTATGGTTCCTTTAGTCATTGTTATGATACTCTTCTCTAAACTATCAGCCTCAATAGTTACTGGCAGCGATTCTTCCTCATTTGAAGCCGTGTCAGTTTCCATTTTATCTGGTTTAGGGGCCGAGTCCTTTTCTAAACTGTCTGCTTCAAACGTAGTAACTTCACAGTTAACGTATAGTTTAGCACTGTCCTCGTCTGGTTCCAGAATTTCAATAACTGTATGGGGAATAATTTCTTGAATCTTTCTTTCAGGAGATTCCATTACAGGCTGAGGCAGCGAACATGTTCTTTTGGGAGGTTTAAAAGGTGGAACTTTGTTCTTTGTGTTCTTTAATTCCACATTATTTTTCTGATCATGTTTAGTTGACGGCGTGTCATCGATACCCCTTTGTTTAACAAGTTCCTTTATAACCTCGTCCATGAGCCTTTGCCGACCTGGAAGCTTATTGACCTTAAGAGGCTGATTTGTAGATTGGTCTTGCATGTTAGTACTTGTTTTATTGTCGGTGACCAAGGCTTTGGTACTATTGATTATATTAAGCTTTTCCTTCAGTGACGAATTCTTGCCAATATTTGTGTTAACGTACGCCTTACTAGGCATGTCATCCTCGAGATTTTCCACAGTCAGTATTATTTCTCTTGGCTCACTCGTTTCCATTTTCTGGGCTTCTGGAGTGTTTTCTCTAAAGCCCTTCAACTTATTGAGTGGTTTTTCACAGGGTGTTGATTTCAATATAGGCGTTGGTTTGGGAATATCATAAGCCAACAGTGCAATTTCTTTTCCAAAATTTTGATTTGAATACTCATGGCTTTTAATTATTTCCTTAACTTTGCTCGATTCCTTACTGTTGTTTTCTATCAAATCCTTTCCAGTCGTTGGGACAAGTACACTTGCTGCAGGAGTTTTAACTACATTTGAAGCAGGAGTTTTAAATACACTAGCTGCAGGAATTTTGGGAGGGCTCGACAAACTGGGGACAAGTGGCAATTTCTTTACGGGAGGAGGCGGAGTATTAGGTCGTTTAATCGCAGCACTACTACTTCTGTTGGTCTGCTTAGACTCCACTGATATTCCAGAATCAAAACTAAGTGGGTCTTCTTCCTTTTTCTTAGAAGCGACAACAAACGTAGAGTCTTTGGGGTTTGCCTTCGGCTTTATTTGATTTTCTTCTGCCATTTTGATTTTCTTTTCGGTTTCCTTTATTGCGGTCTCTAGCATTTCTTTTCCGTCGTCGTTCTTTATGTCTGGTTCCAAATCGTTTTCGCTTTCGCTATCTGAGTCACTGTCGCTTTCTTCTGCTTTGTCTGGTACCATTTTATGTTCTGATTCGGCTCCGATACTCACATTTTGGTAGTTTGCGACACTTTCTTCTTGTCCGCTGTCTTCTGCTTTCGTTGTTACTTCGTCTCCGACGTTTTGATATTTGGCAACACTCTCTTCTTGTTCGTCGTCTTCTTCTCCTTTCGTTGTTGTCACTTCTTCGTCTCCATCATCAACGACGCTTTCTTGTTCGTTTTCGACATCTTCCAACCATCGCTCTATGCTTTTCTGCTTCCTGAGTTTGCAAGTAGGGCAAGTATTCAACTGAGTACAGTTCACCCTTCTCGCTTGTGGAAGGCCTTCCGTGGCACAGCAACAATTGTCAGCGTCGCTTGCCCCTTCTTCGTTGACCTTGTTGTTCATGTTCTTTTCTCCTTCAACTGGCTTGCTTCTGACGCTTTCTCTTCTGGCATTCTGTCCACGTGCAGAATTACCTTCTTCGGGAATACCATTCAAAGACGGTGCAAATCGTTTAGCAGCCATTTTAACTTTTGCAAAAGATATCACTTCTCGAATTTTGGACAGAAATTCCAGTGCTGCTGGTGGTGGAGCCTGGGGAAAAAGGACAAAATAATTAATTAGTATCACAAACTTCTTTTTTGTGTCAGTGCATATGGCATGAACATATATGGGGAACATATTATTCATACTGTGCTATATCAAAAAAATATAGTGACAAAATGTTATTCTAGGCTTCAAACGGTACACATCTAACATGTAACCGAGAGAAATTCACAAAAAAATGTTTTGTAATATTTGACCTATTAAATTGCTTCCTATAAGAACTTCATTAAAGATAGAAGTACAGTTAAGTGTAGATTATCTGTGATAATACAAAATCACGTATAATCTAAAACTATATACGTAAATACTGTAATACCAATTCAGTTCTCTTTCTGCAACCATTACCACTACGAGCTAGAATGACAATGAACTGTGTAAGCAAAAATTGGGATGCAAGAGCTTCAAGTAAATTCCTTAGCTACAGGGTGACCACTTTAATAAGGTCTGATTGCAGTGCAGTGTGTGTTGGGTCTGTGGAGCTCATGGCAAGAAGCAAGGGTAGAAATTTAAAGCAGAAAATCCCAAAATTCTCTGGCTACAATGAAATGTATAAGTTGTAAACATAACATGAAATTGTCCATTTAGATGGACAGCAATTAAAAATGAAATTACTAACTGTTATTTTAAGTTTTTATGGAAACAGGTGTAGGCACACATGATTACTTTAAAAAAGAAAAGAAATTTCTTACCTTACACCATGGTGTAAGGTAAGAAATTTCTTGTCTCTTTTGAAGTAATCATACTAACTGTTATTTAATCAAATAAATTCCCCCATAATACCAGACAATTCTTTAAATGGTAAGCCGAACATGCATGTGGAACCGTGAAATATATTAATAAAAATTACCTTAGCTAGAGTTTATAAGTGAATCTATTGCTGGATATCCACCAATCAAACAATACATTCAGCATGATCAGAGAAAATTTAATGTCAAAATAAATTGACTTAGATAATTATACTTGAAAGTAAACAGTAGTAAGTGCAGTTTTCCATATATTTGTTGAACCTAATAAATATTTCTTTGTCCCGAAATTGAGACCACTGATTATATAGTAAAAAAAAAGTACGTTTGCAAATGCACTGTGCAAGAATATTAACATAGGTACAGGTATTCTCATAATTCTCTGACATGTTACGAAAAATCGGTAACATGCGATATACCGAAAGAATGACGAATGGCAGCCAGGGGGATACGTTGAGTGAAAATGGTGATGCGAGCAGAGAACACATACGGCCACAATGTTGGATCGGACACACAGCTGCCAATGACCAAGCGTTACTTTGCTGGCCACCTCGATCACTGGACCTGAAGCCTTGTGATTTTTTCTTATGGGGTTATGTAACACCCCTGCCATGGTTATGCCCGAGTTGCAAAGACCAATCGTCGCTGCCATACCAAAAATTGATTGTGAAATACTGCAGAGGATATGGACAGAAATGAAGTGTCTGCTTGACGTCACAACAGGAGGACACGTCGAGCATTTATGAAGTACTAAAATAAAGTTCAACAGGTTATCTTTCTATCAATATGTTGAATGCAAGGGTTACTAACTTAACATAAACGTAACAGTAACGAAATTGCCGTAACTAACAAAACATAGTTGTATTTAGTTTGGGTAGGTACGAACAAAAACGTTATTACGTTTCGTTACATGGCTATACGTTATTCGTACTTTAAGGTTACGGTGGTGTACCCAATTGAAGGAACGAATATATTTTGGTTACTGTTTGTAACCAAAATATATTCGTTATAACGTTATTTGGAAGGGAGTCGAGACTGATTTAGCTGGCGATTTGTACCCCCGGCAATTTGTACCCCTGGGGTACAAAACGCCTAGGCAATTTGAATACCCTGGTACAAAATACCTAGGCGATTTGTACCCCCAAAGGTAGGTACAGCGGTACCGCCAATAACGTTATTGTACCTGCAACTTTAACCATAATAACGAAATGCTTTTCGTTCTCACCAATAACGTTATTTATAAGACCATTATTTTAAATATACCATTTGAAAAGGTACAGAGNCGAATAACGTTATTCACTCGTTTTCGTTATCTGATATTCAGCGGTAACAGTAATGTGTGCAAATGCGTTAATAACGCACATTTCGTTAAGTTATCGACCCCTGGTTGAATGTAACAATCATTTTCACCATTCAAATGTACAGAGTTTTTGTAATGTATCAGGAAATTATAAGCAACTTTGTATATACCGGACATATGGTGGTTTTGCAGGAAAACTTCATTTACGGAAAACTAAGTTCTGTTCACAACCATACGGATACAACAAAACACCTAACAGAAGACAATGTGTGCATATTAACAAAAGATAAATGACGAATACATTAATCCTCAAAGCGGATATCCTACCGCGGATAATGGGGAGCGGACTGCAACTTTCTGCGTTGGGAAACCATTTCCCCAAACACGACCTGTATTATTTACCGAATACTGACTTACCAGCAAAAGCTCAGGCTCAAAATAGGCAGGATTGAAGTACAGCTTCTTTCTACCATGCATAGACACGAGTGTTCCACCAGGTCCAGAAGGCATCCATCCACGGGTTTCTTCGCTTTCAAAGATGGACACGTCTTCGTCGGGTATCCTCTCGATGGATCCTGCTGACGAAGAAAGATCTGTGCCACAGGATTCGAGGCATCCACAACAGGGAGGTGCAGCCCGAGAAGACGGATGGATAAGAGCGGCTGTTGTTAACATAGATGCGCTGTGCTGGTATAGGAAAGAAAAAAATAATGCAAATATTACTAACTTTAACTCCTTGTTAAAGATGAATTTCGTATTAAAATATTAATAAAACCATTTATTAACGACTAAATGGAAAATAAATGTGTTTGAATACAAGCTCTACATCCATTTTATTACTGTTCAAGAAAAAGTTTTTAAGTCATCTCATTTAATTTAATTCTTTGTTTCACTCACAATGGGGTTTCTTCATTTTTTAGTGATCTGTACTTTAGCAGTTTTGCTTACACCTATTTAGTAAAATTTGATAGTTTTGTTTAGTATGAAACTATAAAGTCTGTTTATAGACCAATAAGAGGACATATTCAGTTGTGTCTCATGCTGTGGGAGAGAGAGAAAAGTAGAAAGGTTCCAAGCAGTTAGAAATTAAGAGAATGACTAATACTTTTATTGCTTCTGATCAAAGATATGCAGTTAATGTTTGGAGAAGGAAGAGGAATGGGCGATTATGCTGTTCTTAATGCTTTTATTTTTACCTACTTTTCTTCGCACCAAACCGGGTTCAAATCCACGGAACTGACTCCCGGTCGGGTTCAAATCCTGCGACTGACTCTTGTTCGGGTTTAAATTCCGGGAATGACTACCACCCACACAGCACAAGGATATCCTATGGATATCCGTCATCTACCAAAACACGTTCACAGGATATCCAAATATCCATCCACAGGACATCGTATGGATATACGTAGGGACGTGAACGGGACATGATATGGATATTGAAGCTAAATTTGAGGAAAATAAAAATTTACTCTTTTTTATTTTGATTTACGATATCGATAAGGAGCTTTGTGTGTGATTTAATTTTTTTTTTTTTTACTATTCTTTATTCTGAGCCTTGCTCTTGTTCCTATTTCTTATTCATTCACACATCCATGCCTTACGCGGGATTCGAACCCACAACCTTTCGGTTAAGAGTCGGGTACTCTAACCACTCGGCCACGGAGGTCGGCTTGTTACTGTGAGCTTGTGCGAGAAGAGTAACAATTAACCTTTTACGTGCTTGTACCGGAGTGTGAATGTCTATATAGGACATATCACGTAATATGCAGATGATTTAAATTAAATTTATTATTAAAAGCTGGAGTTTTTTTATGATAAGCAACAATATCCTGTGGACGTAAACAGTGCGAAGTTGCTCTCTGTAGCAGCTTCTTTCAGTGTAAAGCAGTAGCTGCTATAAAGAAGCTGCTATGCTATTTTGGACCCATCACTAATGTTAAGTCTTAAATCCAAATCGCGTCCTAAAGTTAGCGCATTTATTCAAAGTTACCTCGGAAACTAGGTAGAATATATTGGAGTTTGCTAATAAATATCGTTATTTAATTAGTTCGTTTGACGTAATTTGAAATCGACTGTACTTACTTGATACAACAGGCTTTGTACCATGTAGCAGTTATAAATACATCAAGACCGTTGTGATAGGAGTTGGGGAAATCAAATTTCTTGCCACAACGGTCTTGACTTTGCTGATTTAATTGTAGCCGTTAAGTGGTACAAAGTATGTTATATCATGCTTTCACGTTACTTTAATAGAATTCATTATATAACAATCTTTGTAAGCAAACTTTAATATATTATCCCAGTTCTGGAGCTGAGTAATGCTGGCTCTTAAGTATTAATTCTCAGTACACAAAACGCCATGGCCCACCGTGGAAAATGTGCTCATCTGTATTCAGACAATGCGACGAATTTTGTGGGAGCTGAACGAAACTTGCAAAACTTCAACAACTGTTCGCTTCAGAACGCCATCAGCAAAAGGTAGGAGCGTTCTTATCACAGAACATTCAACTGACATTTCATTCCCCCAAGGTCCCCACATTTTGAAGGTCTGTGGGAAGCGGCCATGAAGTTTGTCAAGTACCATATGAACCGTATCATAGGAACTGCTTCATTAACTTACGAAGAGACATACATATGTCTTACATTAGTAGAGGCATGTTTATAATCCCGTCCTCTAACTCCCATTATCTCAGATACTAGTGACCTCTCCTCACTTACTCCAGGCCATTTCCTAATTAATGACGCACTTTCAACTACCGTAGAGCCAGACGTGAGAGCTCTATCACAAAACAGGTTATCCAGATGGCAACTTGTACAGCAGTTAGCACAACACTTCTGGGCTCGCTGGTCGAAGGACTATATATCGAGTCTGCAGCAGCGCAGTAAATGGACAGAAAGGACGCCGAATCTTCAATCCGGGGATATGGTACTGCTAAAGGAGGACAACCTGCCGCCTCAAAACTGGAGTTTAGGACGCGTCTTGGAACTAACTCGAGGGTCTGATGGACTAGCCCGTGTAGCTACGGTAAAAACTGTAACAGGAACTGTGAAAAGAGCTATCAGAAAATTATGCCTGCTTCCAAAGGAGTAAAACCATCCTTAAATTAATTGTCATTCATGACTTTTTATGTACCTTAAGTGTAATAAACCAGTGTGATTTCAGTGTAATTCGATTTGTGTTTCATACTCTTAGTACTAGAATTACGATTCTAAGCAGTGAATTAGGTTACGTAGATTAATTTAGTGACTTCATTTATGCAGTCTATGTTTTGATGTGTGTTTTTTCGGAGGTGTTTTCGTTTTCAACGTTATTGTGTAATTTAAATAATACGTCATAAAGTGTTATTGCCGAGTTGAAAACCAAATTTTTGAAGGTGGGCGGGATGTTTGAGCATTTCGCATCTGTGTGCACTAGTGAATGGTGTCGGGCATCGGTCAGTTAATCATTTGCAGCTGTAGGTACGATGACCCCATGGTGATAATTGTTTTAGAAGGGTAGTCGTCCACCCTCTCTTGGGAACACTCCTTGAGTCTTCGCACAAAAGGAAAAGACAGTCTCGTCAGAGTGGCGTAACAGAACGAGACCCATACAGTGTCTCTAAGTCGAAAAACAGTCCAGCGTTTTCTGTATCACCTATTGTATCAACAATTTGTTTATGTGTGTGTGTGCTCAACAGCACAAATCAGTTCATACGGAATAAAGTGTTTTCAACTTTTCGCAGAGTTTACCATAATAATTTTCACATCGTTATTGAATAAATAAATGCCTCCTTTCGCCGCTAGGTTAACTAAACAAAAATAATGATGATGTACTGTAGGTACGTATTGTTGTCATTCTTTTAAATTTTATTCCTTATGTTAAGTAAGCTTAGCGAGGAAAGCAGGCATTAATTTATTCAATAATTATTTATTTTGTTATTTACTTATTTCCACTATTATAAATTGTCCTCTTTGTTGTTCATCTAACCTAAACATTTATTTAATTTTTGCCCAACATTGACTACCCCTAGAAGCCAAAGGGGGCATTTCAATATCTATGTTTATGGGGCTACTTTTAACTTGTTTTGGGCCTTACAACACAAACACCCTGTACATTGAGTAATAACATCTCTTTCAAGTAGACGACCCGTCTGGTCTAATAGCTCTAGAAGCGTCAGACATGGATACAGTACCAGCATCGATTCTGTCACATCCAAACGAAGCGTAGCGCGAAATGTCGTTTCGCTTAAAACGCAAATTTTCGTTCACTTACCAAGCTACGAAAAATTAAATTCGC
>KZ882351.1:6798-19888 GCA_003456935.1 Machilis hrabei
AAAATGTGATTTATTCTCTAATGTAATTTTGTGTTGTATTGTACTATTTGACAACGGTTAAGGGGAAGAACGGTCAGTTTTTGACCGAACCTTCGCCTGCATAATAAAGACGTTTTATTATTATTAAGTATCTGTGTCGTCAGTACTTGGTTGGAAAAGTAATTTTCTGCGCGTTTTGACTGTTTTATTGAAAATATAAGCCTTGTGCTAATTCGTTTTGAAGTGTGACTGCTACAATCGGAAAATAGTGGTAGTGGCACTTTTTCAAACGGAGCGGCGCGTAGTCGCACGGCGCGTGTTTGGCAGTTTTGGCGCCTAGAGGGTAGAACCCTTCTGGTGTGGTGAGCCAGAGTGTGAAAGAAGAAGTGAGGATTCTTGGTGTTAGTCCTGTAAGTTGTTCGTCCTCCGAGTGCATGTGAATCATTGTGAGTGACTGAGATATTGTTGTTGTTGTAGCACGTAGGTTCGGACCCCTACGAAAGTCGTTCCGCACTTTTGTGCAGTTCACTTTTCAGAAGGGACCTAGTAGAGGTTGTCAATAGTTCCACGCTCTACCTTGTCGAGGTAAAAGGGCTTAGTCAGGCTAAGCGATAAGTTGAGTGACACTCTTACGCTAAGACTTAGTCGCAACAAAAGAGCTAAACCTTCGGATCTCAACTCCGAGCCCACCAGCATTACGATGCCTGGGTCGGGTAATGAGGAGGAGAGGGTGAAGGAGCGGATTGAGGCTGAGGAGGAGCTCATGGTGGCGCTCCGTAGGTTTGCGACCGCCCTTGAACGCTCGCCGCCAGCAATGGCGGTGACCGAGACCTTCTCGCCGATGCCCTCCGGTTCCGAGTCAGTGAGCCAACTATCCGATGGTGAGACTACGGATGCTTCCTCAAGGCGAGGGAAGGCCAAGCGGTCCCCTGGGAGTAGCGGACGCAAGTCCAAGAAACCAAGACCGTTGGGCCTAGACGATAACGTGTCTGGGACTCCTTCCCAGGGTGGTGTTGAGGAGACTGTGGTGGCGACACCAAAGGCCGTCGATCAATCTGAGGCCAAAAATCCACGGTCTGTGGCCTAAGAGATGGTTTCCAAGATCCGCGCTTGGCGGGATGGCATGGTTGTAAAGAGTAAGGCATTCGGTAAGACACAGAGTCAGAATCTTGAGTCACTGTTGGGTCAGCTCGAAGGGCTGATTCATAGTGTGTGTGACGACAATCTTGTATTGTCCGCACGCCTCGCAGAGAGGAAGGAAATCTTGGCCGTACTTCGCCCTAGTGGTGGGGGAAAGCCGGTGGAACCTCCCTCTGCTTCCGTTCCCCGAGTAAAGACCTATGCAAGTGCGGCGAAAGCCGGGACGTCGGTTGGTGTGAAAGTTCGTCCGGCCCCTAAAGTTGCCATCATCCGGCACACAGACAGAGCGGTCAAGTCGGAAGACATTGAACTCGCTATGAAGGAGTGCATAAAGCCTTCAGCGACAGGTGGAACATTCGCAGGATGAGGCAGGTCCAAGGCGGTGTCATGGTTGAGACCGAGACCCGNGACCAGTTGCAAAAGGTATTGCACAACCCTACCTTTGCATCTAAGGGCTTAAAGGCTGAGTTGCCAAGAATGCGTCAACCTAGATTTTTAATCTATGATGTTGACAAGATTAGTGACGATGAAGTCGTAGAGATGATACACCAACAGAACGACGTTGCTGCTGTCATGGATCTCGCTCGGTTTAAGAAGGAGTTGCGTGTGGTCCACAAAATCGATGATAAGAAAGTCAAGACAAAGTGTCACTGGGTGTGTGAGTCTTCCCCTGTCATCCGTAATCTCCTCCGTCAGAGGGATCGGATTTTCATTGGATGATCAATGTGGAAGACCAAAGATTATGATACCACTGTTCGCTGCTTTAAGTGTCAGAAGTACGGACATGTATCTAAGTACTGTAGGGGCAAAGAGGTGTGCGCGCACTGCGCAGAAGCCCATGAGGTTAAGGATTGCCCAAACAAAAGCCAGCAATCTGTGTGTGCTAATTGCAAGACCAGAGGCGTAACCTGTGCGCACCGCGTGACAGACCGCGAATGCCCTGAGTATATCAGGGCGGCCAAGATCGCGGTGTCACGGACCGATTATGGCTTGTAGATTCGGCCAGATTAATGTTGGCCGCAGCTGCGGAGCTGGAAAAGATCTCCAAAGAGCTCAGGTTGGACATCCTTCTGATGCAGGAGCCGTACATTGGTGGCCGTACGAAATCAGATCCTAGATTCCATTACAGGCGATCTGAGGTTGAAGCATGGTCAGTCATTTGGGTTCTCAACCCCACGATTAAGTTTATGTATATGAGTAGTGAATCTACTGATAAAATAGTTGTGATACAATTATTGAACCTTATCAGGGGGATGTACGTGGTCAGCATGTACTGCAAGTTTGCTGACGATATCGAGCCCTATCTCCAGTGGATAGACGGCTTTTGCCGATCCCAACGCGGTGCGGATCTGATTATTGGACTAGATGCTAATGCNAGGTCTCACCTCTGGTATAGCACAAGTACCGACTTACGCGGTACGAAGCTTGGAGATGTGATTTTAGCATGGCAAATGACGGTGCTGAACCGCCCTATGCCCGACACTACCTTGGAGAATACGCGTGGTGGCTCGAGTAACATCGATGTCACCTTGTGTCCTCGGGGGGTCGGGACCCGAGTGCCAGATTGGCGGGTCGTTCCGGAATTGTTCCTGGGCGATCATNGATTGATATGCTTTAGCTTGAGGCCCGAGCGGGTCGATGATGGCCGTTTCCAGACGGGCCCGGTACCCAGCCGGCTCGATCTGGGTAACGCTGATTGGAGGAGGTTTGACGAGCATTTAGTGAGGGGTATGATCGATCTCACCGAAAGGTCTCCTGACTTGGAGGGGAGAGTAGAAGGCCTACAGGCGGTCATTATGACTGCCTGCGAAAGGAGTATTCCGAAGCTTGGTGTTCGGAAATACCGAGGAGTCCGGTGGTGGTGCCCGGAGCTTGACGGTCTTAGAAAGGTGAAGCTTCGGCTTCTCAGGCGGTGGGAGTCTGAGAGGGTTAAAGGCCCTACACACGAGGAAGAGGCACGTGTGGCGGCAATCCGCTATCGGCATTTGCGCAACCGATATGTCTCGGCTATCAGCAAAGCCAAGAGAGCTAGCTGGAACGACCTNGTCACCTCGGATTCGAACGATCCTTGGGGAAAGGTTTATAAAATAGTTAAGGGTAAGGCAAAGTCAGAAACCATGTTAACGAGTTTAAGGCAAAATGGCGATGGCATTCGCAGTGCGGAAGAGACGGTCTGTGCCCTGTTGAACGGCCTCCTTCCCGATGACGTAGCTGGTGAAGACACTCCGGAACAGAGGGAGTTGAGAGATGGGTTCTGGGAGCCAGGTGCGGTTCCCGATGATACGCCCTTTGTGATGGGCGAGTTGGAAGTTGCGGTTAAGGGGATGAGGAACAGACGGGCTCCAGGGCTGGATGGAGTTTTGACTGAGATTGTTAAGCGAGCTTACAATCGTGTCAAAGAATATTTGTTGGACACAATGAACCGTATGCTCGAAGAGGGCCGGTACCCAAATCAGTGGAAAGCTGGGAACTTGCGGATCTTCTTGAAGAACCCCGACAAGGACTCGGCGGACTTGAAGTCGTATAGACCGATTACACTCTTACCAGTAATTGGCAAGGTGGCGGAAAAATGATCGCGGCCCGCCTTTGGAGTTTCCTGGAGCGGTGCCAGTACTTTGGTGGAAATCAGTATGGCTTTATGCCTGGGCGGGGCACGGTNGATGCCATGCTCCGCGTTAAAGCTTTTGTGTAAGATTCAGAAGCGAAATATGTTCTGGGAATTTTCCTGGACATACCAGGTGCCTTTGATAATGCCTGGTGGCCAAAGATTATTGACATCCTCCGCGGGCGTGATTGCCCAAGGAATCTCTTGGCGGTGTTAATCGATTATTTTGGCGCAAGAACGTGTAAGTTCGAGATCCAGGGGATAACCAAGAGTAAGATTCTGAGTAAAGGATGTCCCCAGGGCTCTGTCCTGGGACCATTGTTTTGGAATATCCTCTTTGAGGAATTCCTTACACTACAAGTGGGTACATCAATTGCGTATGCCGATGACGCCCTAGTCTTAGTAGAGGGCCGGTCCCCTGTGGACCTGGAGACTCAAGGAGCAGAGGTTTTGAGAAGGGTCTGTGATTGAGGTGACAAATTGAAGCTCAAATTTTCTGAGCTCAAGATACAGGTCTTGGTGTTGAAGGGCAAGTTCAATGAACACAGGCGGCCTCGATTGCGGATGCGAGGTGTACCCATAAAGGCAGGCCCGGTAGTTCCTTACCTTGGAGTCCAAATTGGGGAAGGAATGGATTTCAGATTACATGTCGCTCACTTGACTGGCAAGGTTAGAGCGTGCTTCTCGAAGCTTGTNGGATTGGCGAGGGCTAATTCCGGCTATACATTCAAATCGTTGCGGACACTGTATAACTGTATAGTTGTCCCCATCTCTACCTACGGGTGTGAGTTTTGGGGGCCCCAAATATTGAGGCAGAAGGCTTTGGCCCGAAGCCTCTTAGGAATGCAGAGAACGACACTGATAGTGGTAACAAGGGCGTATCGGACGATCTCCGGAGAAGCCGTACGAGTAATTGCAGGGGCGGCGCCCCTCGATCTTGTGATTAGGGAGCGTGTCGGGCTCAGTGAGGATCGTGCGGCCGAGAGACCTTCGATAGAGAGCCGTAAGGCACGGTCTGAGGCCCAGCTGGCAGGATGGCAATACAGATGGGCACAAAGCCCTAAAGGCCGGGAAACCTTTGTCTACATTCCCGATGTAGGTAAGAGGATTGCGATGAAAGACTGATTGTATTAATCTCAGCTGGTATTATACAATAACCTGTATATATAAAAAAATATAATCCACGTTATAATAATAACTTATATTCGATTACACATTTCCCTACTAAGCACAATGGGCGTAAGTAACGGGTAATCTACGGTAAGTGGACGCACAAAAGTGGTTCCTGTAAATTAAGTAATCAACGTAGAGAGGTGTCAGTTACTGTTTTGGCTTTATTTGAGGGTGAAGATTATCACTGAAGTGTTTATTTTTAAAAAAGTTACATATTTAGAGTACTTGCCATTTGATCCCATGTATTTTTTGTTGCGAAATTTCGGCTAAGTCCACACGACAGGATACGGTGAAAGGACGCCAAGAAGGATGAATGCGGTGTTGCCAACAATTTAAAAAATAATAATACGTACATTGAACATTGAAGGTTCAATGTTATTGATGTATTTAGTATAAATCTAATATTTTGAATTTCTATAAATCTGCAACCTATTGCACCGTCTAGAAAAGTGTTATTTTTCTAAGTTCATAATGACTGAAGGCATATACGTATTGATTGGATTTTTCGTATGTTGTTCACTTTATGAGAACGAAGATGTTAATTTTCCATTTACGAAGAATTTGAACATCAACGCGATTTTGAAACAATCTGAAATCGATATTGTATCGATTTAGCATACGTCATTTCCGCAATCGACAGATCACAGACACAGAGAATGTGCTCAAACCTTAAACAGTGTTCGCCGGATCGCTCTTGTGGTGGCCCGTTGGTTTGTCTAAACAGAACAGAACAGAATTAGAGCAAGGTAACTTGAATTTCATATTTTACACATTGTAACAATGCAAAAATCTGTTCTGAATGAAAATAATTGGGTATGAAGTTTTAAATACGATCCTTAAATGGTATATCCTGGAGTGAATTTTAAGTAGCCATGTGGTTTTCTAAATTTCAAATTAATTTGCAATGTGCAAGCATTGCTGTACCAGCTCAGTTTATGTCCAGATATCCTTTAAATTTCAGATTCATTTAAACCCGTGTAGGCTACGGGTCCAAACTTGTTCAGAATATTAATTTTATTTATAATGTGGTAGTGCGTGCTGTACCGGTTCAACATATTTTTGAGTATCATTTTATTCTATCAACTTAGATAAGCTGAACCAGTAAAGCACTGTATTAAATGTTGAAATTACCATTTTAAAAGACGGTACGCCCTATAAAAATTGAACCAGTGCAGCACCCGTACAATTTTTAAAATTGTAGGTTGCAGTTGTACGGTAATGCTTGAACTTTTTCAAATTTAAACATTGAGTATTGATGCATAGCTTAACTTTGTTTCAAGTTTAATGTTAAGTTCATTATTGTGGTATGATTATTCAATGTTCAATGTTGATTTTTTTATAAGGGTGCAATAGGGGTAGTAAACTGAATATTATGCACCATTTCTATTAAAATATAATCAGCTTGTGACTTTGGAGCTCAATTAGTTGCTATTTAGGGTTATTTATATAATATTTACTCCACCCAGCACCCCTATTCACTCCAGGATGTCCCGTTAGTGTGTTGGGGTTTTAGGGTTAAATACATGTATTTAACACTTGATACCCATTTATTTGAATTCAGAACATTATTTTGCATTAGAACAATGTGTTAAACAAATAGTTACATTTTGAGCGCGTCCACTTACCGTAGATTGCCCTAAGTAACTGCAGTACCCACTCTCAAACGACTGTAGTATAAAATGTTATCAATGTTTAAACATGGCTATAAATGTATCATTGCTTTCCCCAGTTATATCAATGTGGATGACTGCGAAAACAGAGAATAAGGTGCCCATTGACAATATTTGTTTATAACAAATCTATATACAATAAAGTCCTCTGTATTTTGAAAATAAGTACCTCATTTATAGACTTTAATCATGTCTTATGGTGATAGCACCTATAATTATTATTTAAAAATTGTACATACACACATTAAAAATTCCTCTCCATTCGCACACTTTTCCTCGTACGATTCTCTAGTACTTGTGAATAACATTAATACCAGTTGAATATTATGTTTAAGTATTCCCATATTGTAAAACACAAAATCTATTTACACATAATTTATAATGGTATAGCAAACAGATACAAATAAAAAGGTTAGAATATTTGGGTGTGAGTAACTTAATGTTTACTTATGATATGAGCTACCTGAACTCGAGTAATAGGTTCAAATATGAGACCGAAACGGAATACGTGGAGCAGTGACCAGGTAGACGCTGTACACTTTCAACCTTTGAAATTACTAGTCATGCAGCCGGTCAATTGGTATGAAGCCAGGACCTGGAACGTTCCTTACAACTCCCGAGAAGACTGGTGCAAACACACGAACAAAGGGAATTCCCAATCCAAACAGAAGACCTCAACCAGAATGTTGGAAGACTGGTGCAAAGTGATCCAGGGCGCCTGCAATTCAAGCATGGACTGCCAGCAACAAGTTGATTACAGGCATTGTTAAGGAAGCAGAGAGATATTACCCTTAAGAAAGCTGAAACTCTTAAGTGCAGCCAGAGCGTCAGTCACGCCTCATAAATGGTTTGGCAGTTCTGCGACAATTTCTACTAAANGAAAATATTGTGCACATATTAAATGAACCTGAACGGATCTTCAATGCCGATGAGGCGTACATCCCATTTTATATGAACAGAAGAAAATACATCGGGTCAACAGGAGAGAAGTTGTCGACCATGGCAATTTCTCCTGAAAAGGAACGAGCGACACCACTCTTTAATATAAGTGCAGATGGCAGTATAGAACCAACGCTGCTATTGTACAAATTTAAGAAGATGCCAAAGGAGTTAAAAAGCTCCTCCACGGAAGATTAAGTCATTGACTACACAGACTGGATGTATTAATGGGAGCATGTTTTTAAAATACCATTTAACTTTTAACGAGTGGCTAGTGAAGACCAGAAGAAAAGTTGCTCATAGTTTATGTGCATCGTTCCCATCTCCACCCCGATGTTATGGACCTCTGCAGGGACAAAGAAATCGTCCTTTTTTGTTTACCACCATGCACAACTCATATACTGCAGCCCATTGAAGTCAGCATGGAGCAGAACAGTCCAGAGGCAGAAGCTAAATGGAAGTCCGTTATGTAAATACAATTGGTGCTCTCTACTCAGAGAAACGGTAAGTCAATCCCTTACTGCAGACCTGGTGAAGTCGTTTTCCACCACTGGTATTGTACCTTGGCAACCTGTAAAGCCTACTCTAAAACCATTATCGGCAGAAGTACATTTTGCATCAGATTCAGCTCCAGTGAACTATCAAGCATTTTTACAACACCTGGAAACGCTAATCCAGCCTGCTCTGTTAGCGAGTTTCCATTCTCACTGGATTGCAGGCGAAGAGTGGACCCAACCAGGCAAGCAGTTGTACGAAGTGTGTTCCACAGTTGGACAGTGACACTATAATATACGAAAATTGTAAATGTGAATTATGTTGACGTTAAACTGATTAAAACGTATTAAGAAATATTTGTGTACTAAGTTCATATTGTTTAAACGAGTATATAGATGATTCGCGGCCATAGACAACTACCGCACTTATTTACAACTTTTGTTTTAGTTTAGCGAAAATGTCATTACGAATTGATTTTATACTGAAGAACTAGAATTGGTTACTCACAATTGTTTGTTTACATTGCGGATATGATTGTAAAGAGTATATTTTATGACCAATAACTCACCATTTTTATTTTCAAACTTAATATTTATGTGGTTATGCAGCGGAAAAGAACTTACGATTGTTAACATTTAATTTTAAAATGAATAACTCGCACCGTTTATTTAAAAGTTATGGAATGACAAATTATTATTATTATTATTATAATGACGTTTCAGGACGGTTCACTTTCACTCTTTGCACTACAAATAGGCAGCGAGATTTATTTTGCATGTAACTCATACTGATGAAAATCCATTTCTAAGTTCGACCAGGAGAAAGCATAGGATCTTGGATGCATGCATATTTGCGTTCGACAAGCATAGTAATAACGCTTCAGGATTACTGACTTTTGCCACACAAGTCCATCTCTGTTGCCATAGCCTGGAGTAAGTAATTTTACATGATATAATTATCGACTAGACCTCGTGCAAAACGCCTACGATCATACCTGAATGAAATTGGAAGTATCATATTAGCACCATCGTTCGACCACTGCAAAAATTTTTGTTGTATCAAACCAGCTGCATATCAACTTACACCATTTCAGTAATTTACTAATGAAGATTTGTTGGAAGCTTGCATACAACTAACATGGTACCATTATGTCCGAGTAAGTGTAATTCGATATGGCACAGTGATGTGTATACTTTTAAAAGAAGGTACCTCAAACGTTTCTTATTTTATTACAGGAATTATTGTACTCCACTTTGGACCTATACTGTGTGTATACATAAACGTTTATAATAGTAACATACAAACGTTTATTTTTTTGTAGTAATGATGCAACAGCCTCCACATTATATGGCGGGTGTCAGCAAGTCAGTTGTTTTCCTTTTGTTTTTGGTTGCCTATCTTCCTTATTACCTTTCGTCTTCCTGTTATTTTCCTTCATTTATGGTAAAATGTGCTGTGACGTCAGATTATCCATCCGTCATGTGTTGGACAGATGGGGAGTGGAACTTTGAATTTGTAAATCATTCAGTTACTGACAATCGCTGGAGTGAGTCTTTAGTTTAGAATAATGATTTTTATGTTTTGAAGACTTTATATATTGAATGATACCTATTTGCGACTTCTGTGTGATATTAGACTTCATGAACAATTATTCTTTTCGTTTACACCAAGTAGTGAACTAACGTTTTGTTGGCCACAACTATAAGTCTGAATGATTTTGTCCTTCAAGCAATGGGAAGAAGGATACCAGTGTTCAACTTCTATAAGCCATCGTTCCAGCAAAAGTATGTGCAACTTGTTCCAATTCCGTGTTTTACCACTTAACTTGCTTACCACTTCTGACATTCTAGTTTCATGGTCAGATCTTAAACCATATTACTCTAAAAACCGTACATACATTAGCACAATTATATAACAGTCCATTTATCGTACAGCAGGGTTGCACTCATAATACCCCACACCGTGACGGGATAACGTAAGTGTGGTGTAAAGTCGTAAGCAAAATGTGGATCCCAAATTCTGCCGTCATTCTACACAAAATCAGATTTTCTACTTTCGTACTAACCGAGTTATAAACGATTACTTTTCCAAAATCTGGGTCAGCTAACTTCACGCTCCTGAACCACCTCGAGCAGAAAATCTGAAACTCGGTCACAAACTTCTGCTGAATTTCTGCTGTCATTCTTGATAAAAATCAGATCTTCTACTTTCGTATTAACCGAGTTATAAACGATTACTTTTTTCCAAAGTATGGGTCAGCTAACTTCACGCTCCTGACCCACCTCGAGCAGAAAATCTGAAAACCTATTAACACATGTGCAAAAATTTCTGCTGTCATTCCAGCTATGAATCAGAATTCCTGTGTAACATTGACTATTTTATTTATGATTATAATTATTATAAATATTAGACAGCTATGTTAGCGTTCTTGAACTACTTTTAACATACACAGTGTAAAATCTTAGAACGTCAGCAAAAAATACAGGCTATCACAAAATTAGAATAGATATAGTTGTCACGATAACATTAAACATTAGATGGTTAACAATTGTTAATGTAATTCCTTAAGACTGCTTTCGAGAAGTTTCACAATCGACAGTTTGCCTTATACAAGGAAAATATGATGTTTTAATATTTGCTAACCGTTATGTACTTAATGGCTAACTTCAAACTGGTTAACCTTTCTTTACCATGATTCCCGGTTTAATTTCTTCTGTGTAAGTTCCACTATTCAGGATATTTGCGTCAATGTTAACTAAACTGTCAATGGGAAATGGGCTATTAGGCTATCCGTATTGTTACAAATATTTACATTTTTAGCTACATTCAAGATATATCAAAACTCAAGGTTGTTTCTCAAAAAATGGTTTGTACAATAAATGAGGTTAATTATGTATTTAATTAGAGGTGAATATGTAGCCACTAACCTGGGTTACCAAAACACACTTTTTATGATTTTGAACCATCGTATTGAAGAAATGTCCCTTTTGAAAATGGTAATAATGGTCCTTGATTTAACAGAAGTGCTACCAGGTAGATTGGAGTGCTGTACGTAGGTTTTAGACTCTGTTGAGCTGACTTTGTCGTGAAGCTTGCATGTTGAAAGCAAAAGTATAAAATGGCTCTTTTGACGGCTTGTTTAGCATGTAAAGGCTCTTTTGACGGCTATTACCAACTGGCTGAAAAAGTCACGAGAGTGTATGAGTTGATGTTCCTCTCCGTAGGAAGTTTTGCCAGGCTTAATGCGTTACTCTGATATCATTGTGCTCGATGGAGAAGTTAAGTAGATGCTGCTTATGTCCCAGAATTTGGTCTTGGCGGATCTGCGAGATATTGGATGCTGTTGATATTCAGTCATTTGTTAACGTAAACTGAGACGTTGGTCCCAAAATTGTTTAGTTTGATCTTAGTGAAGACATTGTATTAGTAACATTTGAAATATCTATGATTAGCGACGAAGAAAAGGTATTCCTCAATGATAAAGCTGACGCCACATAGCTCTGAAATGAAGGACTGAATATCAACCATGTCCAATATTCCGCAGATCCATCAAGACCAAAATCTGGAACATAATCAGCATCTACAGTACTTCTCCACTGAGCAAATATTATATCAGTCCAACGCATTAAGCCTGCAAAGCTTCTTTCGCAGAGGAACATCAACTCATACACACTCGTGATTGTAGGAGAAGATTTTTTCATAGTTTTTTCAGCCAACTGGTAATAGCCGCCAAAAGATTTTTACATGCTAAATAAGCCGTCAAAAGAGCCATTTTATACTTTTGCTTTCAACGTGCAAGCTTCACGACAAAGTCAGCTCAACACAGTCCAAAACCGACATAAAGCATTTCAACCTGCCAGGCAGCACTTCTGTTCTATCAAGGACCATAAGTATCTTCAAAAGGGATATTTCTTCATCACTATGGTTCAAAATCATAGAAAGTTTTATTTTAGCAACCCAGGTCAGTGGCTACATAATCACCTGTAATTAAATCCACAATAATTAACCTCATTTATTGTACAAACTATTTTTTTAGAAACATCCTTGAGTTTTGATGCATCTTGGATGTAATAAAGAGATTTTGCTGTTGTCCTTTTTGAAATGCGATGAGTGAATATTGTAGTAACTAAACTTCATAATCTATTTTTCTATAGGTAGAGTGGAATTAGCGAATTCTTAGTTGTACTATAGTGATTGATCAATTATTTGGATTTATAGTCCCAGGTTGCAAAGAATCTTAATAATAATTAGATTTTGCCAACCACTCTACAAATAGCCGGTGGTGAGTTCCTTTGAACAAATCATTTATCGACAAGACCCCACTTTCTAAGTCCCTTCCTAGATTAACGTGGAGTGTGGTTCCCCGCAGACTCGTAGGATAACTATTTTTACTCATGGTTAGTGCTGTACCATTAAGTAAACCTGCAAACTAACTTGAAAGCAGTTCCTGAAGTGAGACTTGTTAAACATAAGTGAGTGTTAATGTATAGAAAAATGTATTTACGGCCCGATGCCTTTTTAAATATAGTTGAAATTGGTGTTGATATTTTTAATTCTGCAAAGACATAATTTACTGGTTGTAACTTTTATTTATTTCACTGTATGTATCTGGCAATACGAATGCTTCTTAGTAATTGGTATTATTTTCTTCGTTTAGAAAGGACAAACGCACAGTTTTGAATGTATAGCATCATGCCTTTACAGATAGAGTGGTGCAAAATTATGTAGACCTATTTTCTTCACGCATTAACATTTTATGTCACTAGTTATTGCATAGTTTTTTCACCCGATAAACATTTAAAAAATGACAAACCCTTTTCTTACACAGATATTATATGGTAAATTTTGTCAATGTACTACTAACACTACTTCTATCTGGACCTCACCATCTACACACGTTGAAATACCATCACGTCTAATGCTGTTACGTTAGTTTTTGTCATGTAAAGCCCCGCAAATAGAAACTAAATTTTTTTATACGAAACAACTAACAATGCAAAGTTTTCAGTCGTTAATCGCCAAAATGTTTAAAATGTATCGAATCTGATAGATCTCAACACGCTGATTTCAATGGCGATACTCAAAATCC
>KZ882365.1:0-11796 GCA_003456935.1 Machilis hrabei
ATGGCTGTGCCAGCAGAGTGATCTTGAGAATGCTGTAAGTGCCGCGGCATGATATGAGTGGTCATTGTGATATCTATCATTTGCATGTGAGCGTGATAGATGCGCATGCAGTGTTTTGGACGTTATTAAGGTTTAGTTAATGTGCTTTTCAGTTTTATTATACCAATCATATCTTAAATGAACACTTCGCTAGTTAAAATAAAAAAGTGAAAGTTGTTCCAGAAAGAAGACGCCTGAGACAAGCTGGTAAATCCTACACAACCTCCTCGGAGAAACGCTTTGCTGGTAAAGAACCTTCTCCTCCTGAATTCACTTGCAAGTGTAAATACACGTATAAAACATTGACAAGTGAGTATCGAGAAACTATACATTTTTTCCCCATTTTTATGCTGTGTCTGAAAAGGATCAAGGAACGTACATTTTAAACAGGTCAGTGCTAGGGCCANTAAAAATACGAAGGCATGGTGAGTANGATAATCCAGGTGAGATCAGGANGCAATGTACTATATTCTACACGGTGTCGAACGGGAAAGTAGAGTATGTTCAGGGTTCTTGTAAAACATTCAAAANTATTTTTACTCTATCATATATGCGTCTACAAACGATGCAACGTTAAAAGAAGGAAGGCAAGTTTATGTTCGAATCTATGAGAGGGAAAAATAGAGCTAGCAAAGAGTATAAAAAAGTGTTCAGATGATGATCGTGAGTTGGTTGTTACTCACATTAAGTCATTTTCCAGGGAAGTCAGTCACTACTCAAGAAAGAAGTCCAAGAAAGAGTACCTGAGACCCAACCTCAACTACTCATGATTATACGCAGCATTTACAAAGAAATACCCGGACACCTCTATTACTCGGATATACTACACATCCGTTTTCAAGAAAGACTTCCCCAAGTTGAAGTTTGTTCGTCCCCGAACAGACACTTGTAGCACTTGCTAACTGATAGGTTGGNCTAGTGGTTAGAGTNCTTAAACCTCGGGGCTGGCGCCTAGCCCTGGATAAAAAAGGGTTATCCTACGAGTCTGCCTGTGAAGCACTCCACACAANGGTATGTTCGTAGGCNTGTTCCGCGAGGCACGTTAAAAGCGGGTCCCATCGATAAGTGTTTGATGTAAAAGAACCCACCTCCGGCTATGTGTCGAGTGAGTGCAAAATTCAAAACCCGAAGCTTCATTACGATGTGGATGGGGTTTCCATTAGAACTAAAATGTCATAACAGTGAGACGATCATCCAATAGCAATAGCAATAGAAATGTAGCACTCGCAAAAATCACAGAAATTCAGAACGCTGTTGAAAATCAAGAATATAACACTCTGTTAGAAGTGCACTTTCGCAAAATGAAAATGCCCAGGACGAGATAAGAGATGATACCATCAAATCTTAGTTTCCAGGAAAGTGGTTTTACTGGGTTTTTTTCGAGGGACCTGCAGCAAGTTCTTTTTTTGCCAACTGTAACTCATTCGCCAACTTNCATGCTACAATATTTGAATTCATGACTCAACCAACAATGAGAGTTACATGGATATGTGGCTCGAGGGGATCGCAAGTTGTAGAAATTAGAATTTCTATGTTTTGATTTAAATGTCTGATTTTATTAAATAATGAGTGATTAGATCTTTGAATTGACCGTTCAAGTTTTAAATGAACATAAGCTCGTGAAAATGCGTTCCATTACAATAGGATAAGAAACAATGATCGATAAAGCATTCAGAATATGCAAAACTCAGCACTGTCTATGTTAGCGAGATTGAGTAAAAGTCGTGTAGAAAGCATATTCATAGCTAACAAGANTTGCCTCTTGCAAATATTTGAAATATCATGAGGTACACGTGATAGTTGATTGAACGCCGATGCCTTGAACTTGAAGTTTTGTTTATGTTGCACAAGTAAAACTTGGAAATGTTGAACTGCATAGTGATCGATTTTTGATTGAGAGATTTGGGCAGTAGACTCCGGAGTGATCGCTTCGCAAAGCTGGCGCATGAGATTATTCTGGGGGTGAAACTGTGTCCAAGTAAATAATTACTAAGATTGATCAAGCTAGAAGAGGCACATAGTAAGGTATTGTACGTAAATTGGTATTTGTTTGCAAGGCAAACAACATTTCTATTTGAGATCAAACATATTTGAGGTTTGATATAGTTTATTCTGCTGGCACACAACTATTTAATGAAATATTGATTTATAATTTTTATTAATGAAGTATTGATTTATAATTTTGGTCATAAGTGTTGATTTATAATTTTGATCTATAGTATTTTATCTGATTTTAAGGAACGTATTTTGAGAGCAAAGGGAGTAATTATACTTATTTAAATAGATGGTCTTGTCTACTACGAATTTACCTATTTACCCGTGCTCTGAAGTTATTAAATATCATTTTGTACCTGGATGTGAATTTTTGTTGTTCGAAAGGAATTAATATATATAATTTTAAATCATATTTTTTTTAAATTAATATACCTTACATCCTAAGGGTATTTTGTGTTTATTTTATGTGTATTTAGTTAAATGAAAGTTTAATGGTTTGTTATAGTTCGTGCAAAAGGTTACGCATAGCTAACAGCTACAAACAGTGTGTTAAATGTTCTTTCATTTATCACGGTGAAAGCAAAGGCAACGGACTACTTGCCTGTCTGTTAGTATCAGGCTACTTTAACCTTTCAGTATATTACGTGTTGTACATGCATTGACCAAGTCATTGGTAGCTCTTGTTTAAACATTAATGCTTTTGCTGGTTAATAAACAAAAGATAATTTTTTTTTTTATATAAAAAGACTTTTCAAATTTGACCAACAAATGGAAAAGTCCTAATGTTCTTAAAACCCCACTGTGTGGATAAATGTTATTAGATTGTTTAATGCTGGCTCTGAGTAAAACATTTATAGTTTAATTGTAAAAGAGCCGTAATTGAAATCCCTTAGCTATCCGGACCAAACTGAGTTTTAGCCAAGCTAGGCACTGACCGCGAAAGGGTTTGGCTTAAATTTGGTGTGAATAAATAGATTTCTTGTAAAGGTTATAGGAGATTAATTATTCATGCGGTTATGTAGTTAGGACACACTCCCTTGTATAGTAAGATAGGGGTACTACTCTTTGTACACCCTTATTTAGCATATCGCGTTTGTTTGTTTAACTTTGAAGAGCTTTCGCTTGTTAATTAAATTGATAGAGGGTGACTACTACATAATAAGAGTGGCGCCCGAACGATTTTGTTGGTCAATTTGAGCAGTCTTTTTTTAATCTGAAAAAAAGTATACGCAAAAAGCAAGATAATTACAGTCGTGCGTGCCATTAAAAAGGGGTGTTGTATATTTTATGTTATTGTAAGAACTAATACTGTTGTTCAATTCGTCCTCCACGAGTCCACAGTTAGGTTTGGGTTTACGCCTACGGAACAGAAGAAAAGGAGACCAGGTTCGAACATCGTTCGAACCGTTTTGGGGATTTCATCGCATCGCTGGAGTAGCTTCGCAGGATCATCAAAGAAGAAATATTTGGTTTTTATCTAAAGTTTTTGTTCAAAATGTCACCACCCACACAAACAAGTGCAAAACATCACAGATAGTGATACACCATTGTCGATATCCCAAATAACGTCCTTAACAAGTCTAGTACCTACATTTTCGGCAGACGACGAATCGTTTAAGGTCGTAAATTTTTTCAAAACAATCGATCAGCTAACGCAACTTACGCCTTTGACAGACGTTCAAAAATTATTTCTAGCTAGGTCAAGATTACGTGGTAATGCGCAAGCGTTCTATAATTCACATTTTTATTTGTCGGAAACAGAAGACTTTCTAACCTTTAAAAATGAATTGACGCAAATATTTTCAGACTCNGAGTCAAATGATTTATCCATGAACCGATTAATGCTTGAAAAACAGCATCCAAACGAAACTGTAAATGATTTCGCAAATCGAGTTAAAAAACTAGCAAATCTCGTGCTACCGGGAAAATCTACAGAAGCGAAAAAAAATCGTGATACAATCTTAAGGGGAGGTTTTGAACGTGGTTTATCATTGTCAATAAGTATATTCGTTCTATCCAAAAACTGTCAGACATTTGGAAAATCTTTGGAAGCAGTGCAAGTCGAAGAACAGGCTGTTAAATGTACAAATATAAGGAAATTTCAATCGCTTTTTACTATTCAGCCGGAATCCATCACNTCAGACAAAATCCAAGAAACGGAGACGAAACTTAACGAGTTAGTATCAAACATGTCATCGCTCACANATATGTTGAAGAAAATAAATACCACTTAACAGACAAAAGAAAGACGTTCAATAAATACAGACGAACAAGAAGAAAACTTCAAATATCAAAATAATTTTCAACACAGAAACTTCAGACAAGGCGCTTACAGAAATAATCAGCCTACACAGGAAAACAACAATTTTCAACCTAGATATTTTGGACAAAGAAGATATACAGACTTGAATTAACAAAACTCAGCTTAATGATTTTAGTGGATAGCAATGCAACACATAAATAATTACAATTATTTTTTTTATTTTGTAGTCAGTACGTGTACGACTTTGGATTAATTATATTTTTCGCTTCCCTTAAAACGAAACACAAAATGCACATTTTAGCTGAAATATGGGAAATATTTNTCTTGTAAGTGTTTCAAACGCGTAAANGATCAGAAAAATCGGTTACTTTCAAGTCAGTCGTTAAGATAGTAATTTTGATTTGAAATAATGAGCAATATTGAAAATAACNGTATTTAATAAAACAATAACCAGACTTACTTAATCACTGTCATATGTGAACAACGTTCAAGAAAAACCTTTTNCATATATCAGACCATATTAATACCTTCTATTTTCGTTTTGGTGAAACACAAAGATATAAATAATCCAAATGTTACAAAATAAAGACACGGTCACCATAATTAATTAAAATAATNAGCATATGCCTAACTTTAAGAAATAAAACATTAACACTTTATAAGTAAAATGACCAACTCTAATACTGGAATTAAAACTACGATCTGTCGATACAGCAACTAGTACTCTAAATTTCTCCGATACATATCCGACTAATTAAGTAACTTGAAAATGCAGTCTGATCTATACGAAACGCACTAACTATAAGCGTGTTAGCAATTGAAATTGACGATCAACAGATACAAATTCTAAATTGAAATTGACAATTTACTTTTAATTGCAATGTAATTTAGTTGCAATTTATATTAATTGGGTTATTAATTCATTGACATCATCTTCACATAATATAATTTGACTAATCAATCAATTAAATACTTAAGTATTAATGTCAATATCTTTATATGTATTGTTTTTTCCTTTTAATTTATTACTTTTTCCCTTTCAAACCAGGCAATTTGCGCAATGTATTTTGATTTATAGTTGCTCATTTTGCATTATTAGAATGGATAAAGAAGACAAAGTGTGTTTCACGTTGGTTCTTGTTTTTTGCATGGATTGTGCTGCTGAATCGTGGAGGTCGTTTTCCCGGTCGAGATTCCGAAATACTGGCAACGCATGACTCTGCCTTTGAGCCAATGCATCCCATTAGGAAACGACCCAATACTCTATATCATCCCACAGGAGCCTTTGTTTTACTTTGAAAGCCCCCTTGTTTCTTTTCCTTCTTCTGAGCAAATATTTATTAAACGTGAAAACAGGGCTTCATTTCTATTCGAAGTGGTGTTTCTTTTTTTATGTAGCAGCTGAAACGATACATTATTTGATTCAATTTTAGCAAAATGTTTGTGGGTATAAGGATGTTTGATTAGAAAAAAATTTGTACGTTTTTCCCCATGATCCTCTTACAGTGCATACACATGTAGTATTAACCAGATGTGAATGAGAAATTAAACCGATGCAGTGTAACTAATAAGCACAACAACTTTTAAACAGCTGTATATTTTTAACTTAATTTAATTTTGGATTGAAATTATAAACCAGTATATCCTATAGTTTTAATATAANTCTTATTGTTGAAGCCACAAAGCGATTTCAATAAAGCAAAATATATTAATAGACACTCTTAAACCGATAATTTCATGACAATTCACAATTATAAATCCCACGACAATTTACAAAAAAAGTTGCAGTAAGACTAATAGTAATATTATGTTGCCCCAAGTACAACACGACAAGAAACTGTATTAATTGCCATGTATCAATATCCTTTATTTTCGCTGTTACCATAATATTGTATTGTTGCTATGGTGCTGCAGTGGTGCCTTATCAAGAATGTGTTTAGATAAATTCAACAAAATGGCCTAGTCAATATTTTTTTTTTCTTTTCACCTTCTAATGAAAAACCACCGACAGCCTTTACAACGATTCGCCTGTTGCATTATCTATAGTGAGCAGAGGAACTAGCACGTTTTTTACTTCAGTGGAAACACATAATAATTTAACATTTTTTTTTATTAAGACTTGATATTTAAAATACTCTTAAATATTTGTATTGGATATTTTTTCCAAACTGTAAATACTCATGGATTATAAATAACAAGTTTCACTCAAAAAAATACTTTACTATTTTTATCCTTTATTCTGTACCCTGTTTGTACTGAAAATAAATCCCAGGCAGGAAGAAAAAAACTGCACACACTTATTTTTTTGGGGGTATTATAATTAATTTGCCTAATACCTGGTTTACTCCAGTCTTTTAGAAAATTGTAAGGTCATGTTGTTCTTTCTTCTTAGTAATAAATAAATAAACACCACGTAGATGTGTTCATTCCTCCCTCTTAATCAAACTTCACAACATTGGTTGACAATATGAGAATCTCTCATGAACCTCCTTGACATGGAATCTTTTGGTTAAAATAATGCGTACATCAGAATATTCGATGAAACAATAGCTGGTGCAGAATAATTAGCAAGAACAATAAAACAGAAGCTATAAGTTAACAGAAAAAAATTACTTTTTTTTTTCAAATGTGTTACTGTCCCAACGTTTGCGCCACACAAACTAACCAACTAACTGGTCCATCTTATCTGGCTGGCCCCTGATTGTGTTAAAACAGGCCAATTGGCATTAAGTCATACAAATTAGGAAAAGTGGATTAAGTGATAGAATAGTACGCCTCATGTTTCTACATTAACTCACACACACATTTACAACTAAATTTTGTTCAGTTTTTTAGGGTCCACAAAGTATTTCAGATGTGATGTTTAATCATCATTTTTTTTTTTTTTGAGGCTACCGAAAAGAGGGAGATTAATACAGTTTGTTTTCAGGCATTTTGTAGATATGACTACGGTATTACAAGAAGGATGTCAAACAGGACCGTAAACAAACATTTTAATTATACTTGCAAGATGTATGTGAACACTGTTTTAGTAGTGGATATTCNTGTTTTATTTATGTAGATATTGTACTAAACTGGTGCAAATATAATGCATCATATAAATTACATCGTAATAGATAGGATGAGTACAGTAGTAACCAAAATATTAAAATATCGATGGTTAAATTATGTAGCCTAAAATGGGAATAGATGTTCACTTCTGAGACTGTGATCAATAGTACCATATGACCTAGTATATGTAAGTTTATGTTTTGGTATACGAGACATTCACGTTTCTTTAAGATTTTTCCCATAGCTAGTTAATAAAAAGTTATAACAGTATGATTATTGTAGAGTGATTAAACAATTAGATGTTTAATATTACATTACCTTGAATGTAGCATGTATTATCCAATGAATTGGTATTTACATAAATGATTACTGCAGGTGCACTATCTATCACAGAAACTTCATAATAAAAAATAGTTGCGAGTTTAAGCAAAACATATGATTTAAGAGGCAAACTTGTTTATTTTGTTAGAATCTTACTTAGCTATTTGGAACAAGTAGCGTTACTTCCCGAGCCATGGGACAACAACGTTTTGCTCAACTCATTCACCTGCGTTGCTTCAAATGCTGTAGGAATATCAGTGTTATTATTATTAGACAATGGAGTGATGTCTGGTTTTGCGACCACAAATAAAATGCCAGCATATAACTACTGGTCAAAATTTTAAGTTCACTCCCAGATCGATAGAAAACTAATAAATAAAACAAGTTGTACATAATCAATTGTGGCTCAACAGCTTTATTTTAAGGGGAAAAGTCATGTCATATAACAGAGACCACAAGCAAAACCCAAGTTCATAATTTTTTTTTATTTTCGACGCTTCAAAATATCCTCCNTTAGACTTCAGAACAGTAGCACATACGTTAGACTTCAGAACAGCAGCACATACGTTGNGAATTCTTACTATCAACTTTTTCAAAGTATTAGTTGAAATTTGCATCCAACACACTTGCAGAAACTCCCAAAGCTGCCTTTGATTAGTTGGTCACATTTTTCGCACATTCCTGTTCAACTCATTCCATAGTATAGTTAAACTGGATTCAGGTCCGGTGACTGAGGTGGCCAATCCATGTTTTTAATCTGTTTCTGCTTTTCTTTGTTCATGGTGTACTTCTTACACAATTTTGATGTGTGTTTAGAATCATTATCCTGCTGGAACACAAAACCGCGACCCGCTAATCTCTTTCCTCATGGGAAGGCATGACGTTGTAAAATACTGTGATATTGTTTTTTATTCAGAATTCCTCGATATGTAAANGGATTTCGACTTTATCTCCGGCAAAACAGGCCCAAACCATAACACATCCACCACCATGCTTTTCGTTTACTAATATTTGTAGCTTCCATCCCTGTTCAAAACGGGAACAATATTGTTATAATAGTGGATAAATGAGAAAGGTTATTGTGTAAGTTGTTGAAATGTGCCAATGATTCGACAACTCTATTATTTTTTTTTATTATATATTTTATAGTTTTCAACATTTTATGCTATTTTTATTAATTTTTGTCGTTTGATTTCAGCCAATGCTATGCTTTTTGCTAACAAGGGGAGGCTCCGATTTTTTTTCTAATTTCGTGAGTTTATAGACCAACCTCCAAAAGTGATTTGCCAAAGCGATAGGGCTCAATACCGAAGCGTTTGCGATACATTTGCGGCTGAAGTTTTGTTAATGGCTTCATAAATACGGACATCATCTTCAGCCGTTGTTTTCCGTGACTAGCTAATACTGTTTTGCTTGTAAGTCCATCCTCACCTTCATTGATTAATCATCGGACCCAGCACTGCACACATTTAATGTTGATGATTAGGTGATTGGCAATTTCATCAAAACTTAACCCACCTTCCTACATACCAACAATTCGTCCTTGCCTCGCCACTGGGATATGCACCACGGTGCTTATTTGAAGAATGAACGTAATACTATTACTTTTCTACGTAAACACACAACATAAACAAAAACGACAGTAGAGTAAAATTTGTCACTAGTTCTACTTTCAAATTCAAGCCCTAATTGTTAAAGAAGTTAAAGAATAATGAAATGACTAGATATATTAGCTCCTGTGAACCAAAGTTTTGTTTCATTACAAAAGGTTTGTATTTGAAGCAGGAGAAAATATTTTATTTTAATTTTGTATTCAAGAATTTAAATTTGTGGACGGTCTCGGTAATCTAGTGATCGAACTTTTCCCATTTATCAACTCTTACAACAATAGATTTTGGAAGTTACAAATGTTAGTAATCGAAACAAATGTAGGCGCACCACCCACAAAATAACGAAAACGTCAACATCATTAACGTAAAAATATCATATACCTAACAACAAGAAAACAAAAAGAATAGAGGTAGTATAATAGCTTAAATATGTCAAATGTGGTAAGAAAATTGATTGATCCAACACCAGCGATCGAACCCACAACCTTCCGATCCAGTGCCTGGCACCCTAAACCTCTCGACTACATGGCCGCACGATAAGTGGAGATACGTAGGTAGGTGTATTAAACTCTTGAAAGCTACACTCGGCATCATTCGGCACGTCCGATCACAGGTGGAGGGGGATGGGTGGTAGGAAGGTAGTGGGAGACGATACAGTCATGCGCGACGTGCAGAATTTTGGACCCACATTTTGCTTGCCNCTGTACCTGCCAGTGCTGCTTATTTGTAATTTATCAGCGCTAAAATTAAGAAAACTCACTTTCAGAGATGTACATATTTAATATATATATTTTGTTACGTATGTGGTCAGTTTATTGTAAAATCTCAGAGTAGGTCTATTCCAAAGACTATATGGCAAGCATATTTCTTATATTTAGGGTTGCCATGNTGGTCGCCAAGAAAATAATTGAGCCCCTCATGTGAGTTGCATCACTTGAATGTAGGTCTCAACGAACGGGTGGAAAGTAAGAAAAATCATGCCTTTTGCTGTTACCGTGGTTTAGCGAAAACCAACTAGTCATCTTGATGACTGCCATTTCTGTTTGACTAAAATTGAGGTATTCTCAAAGAAACTAAAATATAAAATTAAATATCCGAATGTGCCAACTGCAATAAGACCTATTCCTCATGGAAAAGGATTAGCGGTGCCTATACCATATATTACCTGGTAAGAAACTAATGTATCTAAGGATGAGCATAATATGGAAAGTCAACCACATATTTTTGATCCCAGTATATAACTTGAAATGAAAAACGAACCCCACCTCATACGGGAAAATAGTGTTTTTTGAATAAACATAAAATGGATAGTACAATATAAAAACTAAAGTGGTACGGTAACGTAAAACGTCATTTCAAAATGGATTTTTATTGTTTTTCTAGTTTGTATGTAATTTATGTATAATGTCCGTAAAATATAAAATGCATTATAATGTTTAAGACCCTTCATTTACGTGTATATTTTTGGAATATACAGTGATATTTAAATTAAACCCTGTTTCAGCAATACCCACGATCAGAGGAAAGCGTGCTATTTAACACTATTAACTGCATTTTTTATAATTAGTCATAACATAAAAACTGTATGTGTTATAGAATTTTCATTGTCATTTTTGAAATCAGGGGGTCTGAAGTAGTACAAATCAGCTGCTTTTGTCTATGTTGTCAAAAAAATTAAAAATTGTTGACCAGTGTTTTAACTAACTATTCTACAATTGTCATTGAATTTGACAACGAAGTAAATAAGAGGTTAAAGTGATCATTATTTTATTACTTGGCAGATTAGCCAGTTATCTTTAAATGTACACGAAAGACTAGACCAAACTGTGGTTAGTATTAATTGCNGTGAAAGTTAGACAGGCTGTATTATCAGACACCTGCCCTAGTAAATAATAATGTCACGATAGTTTTGCCTAACTAAACATGCTTATTTAATTTGTTTTGTGTGGTTTAACAAGGTCACCTAGATCACCCATTAAATGAAGCAGTTCTTCAGGTAGCTCTTCCCTTTCCCAAATAACATGCTAGANGTGCGTGCGGTAGGTGATTCTTTTAGCACAGCTCGCACAGTCTTACANTATGAACCCTAAATGAATTACGGTTTTGTTTGAGGTAGCTCAACTCCAAGGTCTCTACAAAACTCTGATGATAAGGGAAAATGTGAAGGCACANNATGTTCCTGACATACCCTACCACCCTGTACATATACTGTAGGGTAGGTATTATTTTTATAAAATCTCAAGTCCAATGAAAAATGTGTGCAATTGTCTTCAGATGTTTATAGTGAATTTAAGAATTTGCCGCAACTAACCTGTGAAGGCGCTGACGCTCCCCATACCGTTTCATCTTTTCATNTATAAATACCAGATATTGTGATCTTAATACACAGAGGTTACTGTAAATTCATATAGATCTATGAACTATAAATATTGAAGACAAGTGCATATCCTTTTCACTAACACCCATAGTCTAGGTGCTATCTTCGTGTAAGTGTAAGTACAATATTTGTTTATATAT
>KZ882371.1:25122-35452 GCA_003456935.1 Machilis hrabei
CCTTATATACTGGCCCGAGCGGCCAGTATGATAACTCAGAAAGGAGGCATTTCCGGACAGATGTTCACATTGACTTTTTTATTGTTTTGATGTGTCCAATGTCCTCCCAACGTTTGTAACACTTACTCTGAAACACCCTGTATAGTAAAATAGTAATTTTCAAACAGTAGTGACGATAATTAAAGAAAAATTAAATTCTATACCCCCTCTCTAAACACCCTGTATTCATGTAGTTAGACTGTGTGGTTGGGACAGCCACTTAGTGTTTCTTAAGATTCAATTTCATTACCAGCAGAAGTTTAAATATATCAGCTAGATATTAATTTTAAAATACAATTAATTTAAATTTGCTTACGTTAGTTGATTTACATTAAACATGCATTTACAATGTTAGCCTGGTTGTCAAATATCTTTATTGAGTCAGGCTAGGGATAAATTATAATCAGAACTATTTTTATTTGTTTCAACATGAATGCTGAACCGCAATATAAAATTTCATTTCATAACGTATAGTGGTTATGATCCGACTGATATTAAATAGTTCTAGCACATATTTTATTCAGTTTAATTACCAAGGAGATTACATGAACAGAAGATGGAATGCTGTATTAAATCTGTTCATATCGAGTGGGAAGAGGCAAATTTTCCTCACACATGTATTTGGTTTACAAGTGAATTTATTTGTGGGTAGTATACCAATTCGCAGTGATACCAGTTCTGTTTTTAGAACTTCATTAAGTTGATCTAGTAGGTTATGTGAAGTCAATATCTAATGCATCGGCGAAATGTATTTACGAGTATTTAGATAAGATAATGGAAATGTATTTTATTCAAAATATTGTCAAATATAAATGAAAAATATTACTTTAAGAAAAGAATTTTAAAGTGAATGTGTGGCAGAGAAAGAAAAACGTTTCAATTAGAGCAACTTAGAGTGATACGTCGAAGTGCATTTTCAGCAACATATATTTTATCACGTCATCTTTTACTTGTTTGTCCTGTTCTATTATTATTTGATGTCGCCCACCTCGGCGTTCAGGTTCGACAGTTCCAGTAGTCTGTAGCTTTTCAAGTGTAGTTTTTACGGTTTTTTCCAGTTACTCAAAGAGTGTTTAAAAAGGAAGCTTTACATACAGCTTCAGGTTTTACATGAAGAGAATTTAAAAAAATAATTCACCGTATTCTGCCTTCTTTAATTTACATTTTTGGTTAATGTGCGTTTTTTACCTACTTTTGTATGTCTTGCTAAATATAGTCTTTGTTGCGTTAAATTTCTCAAACCATAAAAGGCATTAAAATGTATAATCTTTCTTCTTCTGTAAAGATTATTGCATTTTTGTTAGATCTTTTACATGCCTGTCCTTTGAATTTGTCTTTCGTTATTTTGGGAGCAACAAGATTACATGGTCGATGTTGAGTGTAAACTTTTCCAAAGTTTCTCAGCTCCGTCCTTCTTCATCCGCTGTTTATTCTCACAACGTATTTTGGGTTGTGGTTCTTCACACAGCGATCCTTCCATGACAAAATCATTAGGTTGTTCAAGTTGTTCCGTCCGTATAGTTGGTTCATTGTTACGGGTTGCTTCTTGATTGTGATTTAAACAATCGTCGTCCCCATCAAAATGCGCAAAACATAGCAAACCCTGGCACGTTACACACGCAGCAATATGTTCGCATTTGTTTTTTATATTATTTTCAATCGAATTTGGTTGAGCATAATTTGTTTAACACGGTAGGCATCTTTCGCTTTTTACTGTCTATTTTTTTTTTTCGAACTTTTTGAACTTCGAAGCTAACGTCCTCTTCGCTATAATCACTTTGATCTTCATCACTTCTATCCAAATGGACTTTACATTTCGTTAAGCCTTCGTTTTTACATTGGTTTAATTCGCAACTTTCGGTAAAATCGGGGTCAATGAAGGTATCGTAAGTATCAATAAAAAAGCTGGATTTATCATCTGAATCATTGCACTGTTTCACTCCTTTACTATTTTTAATGAAATTTGCTTTTTTGATAAATGCACACTGTCCGCTAACACATCGTCTTCTTCACACAAATTATAGTTCCACATTTCCACTTTTTCTTGTATAACATTTTCACTTTTGTGTCGATGATCTTGTGCCCATTTCATTCACTGGCATCGATGGAGTACAGTTAGCATTGGGACCCGACTGGGTCTACGGCTACGCAGCCCCATACGCAGCAGGGTTTGATGAACTGTGAGCTGTGAAACATTACCCTCTTCACCTCTATTGTAGCTGTGGGTGATTTGTCTCACTGTGGCCCTGTGATCGCTACGAATAATATATGATAGTCTCCGCTGGCCTTTGGCATGAATGAGCTGGGGTCGACACACAGCTCGACGGTGGTTCGTCGTTTGCCCATCCTTGCACCACATTTCATACGTACTCACGACAGTGGCACGTGAGCAGCCCACAAGCTGCGCCGATTCGATGATGCTGGTTCCGAGGCGCCTTGCCATCACAATTTATCCTTTATCAAACTCTGATATACCGGCAGATTTTCCCATTCTGACACCGGAAACACTGCTAATAGAAAGCTGGGTATGGGACTGTGTATATATGGCTCTGTGATCTTGACACGTGATATTGTTGGTTCTACAGGCACTTTCATTTCCCTAGAATGCGCGTGGTCATACTGTAACGTCTCTTCGGTGTATTTGTGTAGGTCAATTTCATATTACTCTTAGCAAGATATCATTGTGTCGAGCTTTAAAGGGTACAATAAACAAAACAGTTTAATGTTTGTAAACTCGCAATCGCAAAAAATACTGAACTACTAAATTTCAAGTTCCTTAATTACCAATTTCACAAAAAATATTTGTGTTTATTTTTGGGGGGTTTTTATGCTCGTATGCCATATTACAACATCCAGAAAGAAGAGAAACAATTCAAGTCCCCTACCATTTTTACCTTCTGTACAAAACGTCACACACTGAAATGCATAACTACTTCAATAAATATATGAAACCAGTTTTAGGAAATACAAGCTAAATTTAGGCACCTACGACCAATTAAATATAAGATACCCCCAATAAAAATGCCAGTATGGCAAAACCGGCAGAAACATCACAGCCAGGATTAAATAACACATGCAACAGATAATACTCCAAAAGTTAACCAAATCTGCAGTAGTCAAACATTCATTATCATGTATGTCCATTTGATAACTTTCGACAAAATTGAGGTACTAGCAAAAAAAAAAGCCCTGTTAATGACTTTTTTGAGAATAATTTGTGGATATTTATATAAAAAACTTCAAAATTTTAATCATGAGGATGAATTTCTGTTACCAAAAACGTGGAAGTTAGCGCTTCAAAATTACATCACAGACAGATAAATAAAGCTAAGTTATAAACTTGCAGTGCAGAAAAAAAACTACGAGAACTGTGATCAATAAAAATAACATACAGTGACTGAAAATTCAACAGCAAGTTGAGATTTCGATGGCAGCCATTGTAATATGGCTGAAACGTCAATTAAAATAAAACCTAAAACACAGAATAATTTTGTGAAAAATACAACTAAAATATGATGAAACTTTAATAAAAATACAACTAAAATATGATGAAACTTTAGTAAATATTACAGCTAAAATACAGAGTAATATGGCTGAAGCGTCAGTAAAACAAAACAGAATAATATGGCTGAAACGTTACTAAAATTAAAACTAAAACACAGTAACATATTCAAAACAATGAACAATAATATAAACACTAAGCTTAAAAATCAATTTAACATTTTATTTGTTGATATAATTGTATTTGTTAATGTGTGATATGTAAAGCCTAACAACAAATGAAAATGAAGCTGCATTCCTGTTTATCAGAACGGGGCAATGCTAAAAGTCAATTTGTCAAGAATCTATGCTTGGCTAAAAAGTGTTTGGACTGGCTATAGCTATCAGCGAAAAATTCATAAAAATTATAAACTAATCTATGTTAAATGCTCAGGCACACCATTTAATTACTAAAATAATCGATTTGTACGTTGCAAAGAACTACAAAAAGCCAATGTAACTGTAGTGTTCAGCAGTGTACACATAATGTAAATATTTCATGCAGAACTTTTAACAAGCCATGCATACGAAGTTCACTAGATATTTGGCCGCATTCATGAAACAGTTTTAATGCCTTTGAAGAAATTGTATTCATAGCTTAGAGAATTTAAACTTTAAATATAATTCCTTATAAAATGCAATACCTATTTACGGTCTCAAACTAATAAGTGTACCATAATTAACCAGAATATTATATTTCTNTACACCTAAAATGTAACAAACATCGTATATTATCAGTATCATGAAAATATACNTTATAGATTAACCTAAATGTCCGTATTGCATGACATTGTCAAATATAGCGTGTGCTTAATCCCTTGTATAGATTCTCCATAAAGCGGTGGGTATCACATGAGTACCAGTAGATTACACTAGAGAAGGAAGTTATAAACCATTGTTTTTTTTTACATTTACAAAAGCATTAAGAACACTTTTTCTAGCCCAAGCTACAATCCATATCCATAAGGTCCTGGATGTGTTATTGAAGTGAAAATAAATAACACCATTAAAACCATTACAAGTAGTTTATTGGCTTCTAGTTACTATACTTAATACATCTAACGTAGTTTTTGGATGTATAACACACTCCTCATTAACTATGGGAACTAAAAAAAAATGGAGCCTATATTAAATACCTGGTAGCGATTAAATTNAATTTCTTTACCTTTTAACATCGAAATGAGTTCCACAAATACATCAATGTAAGTTCCACAAATGTTATTTCTTTTCAGAAAATTTGAGTTTCTCGGAAGTGGTTCTCTAGTCAGCGACAAGCAAAGAAGACGTCGTATACCTGCGCTTATCCTCTGAAACCCAAGCGAGCATGACCAGAGAAGCGATTCAGGTAAATTGGTGATTAAGAGAAAGGGTCACTACAGACTGCAGTCATAGTGCTAAATCGATAAAATTTGTATTCACACTAAATCTTATATCACCAGTCGAATCAGCGAAAAACTGCAATGCGGATTAAAAAAAGACCTAAGGTTTTACGATAATTTCATCTCTTACAATTTTTTCTAAAATTAGTATTTGAGTATCCTACAAGGCAGTGTTTAACAACTTTTTGGTTAATACCAGTATAGGAATTTTTAGAACGCATATTTTGCCCCGCTAGACTGTTGGGAGGTAAGGTAAACAAGGTAGGGCGATCGATTTGGGAAGTGAGTAAAATAAAACATCATTTAATCGAAATGATACAATGTGTACAACCAGCCTATAATTATATACGTACTTNTTTTTAGCTTTTACCACAAANTAGGTTAACCGTTAGATNAAAATCGGTGACAACATCAGAAGAAAGAACGCTCACGATTACAGACCTGGAGTGAAAAATGAAATCATTGAACAAACAGATGCAAATCAAGGCTGTTTCGTGAAGTATGTTGTGTGTGTTGTTCTGTCCAATGAGTATGGTGGACAACCATAAATATAAAACTGTGCGCAAAAAGGTACAATGCTGAAGTTGAGGGTACGAATCATTAGCATGACTGTTTGGTAATCTTAGGAATTAGATCTAACGTTGACTGAAGAACGCTTGTCAAAAATCTGCCCTTCTAACCGGAACAAACTTAAGTACAGTACCAGCATCGATTCTGCCATATCCAAACGAAGCGTAGCGCGAAATTTCGTTTCGCTTAAAACTCAAATTTTCGTTCACTTACCAAGCTANCCAGTGTTGGAAGTCTGAATCGCTTAACTCTGTTTACTTATCTTGTTGGTTCTTCTCTTGACATATCGTTATCCATATGGCTTACATCAACTTTAGGCCAAATCCTGTTGTCATGTATTGTACCCGAGAGTACACTCGAGCAGTAACACCTTAAATCACAATTTAGTTATGCATAATATGCGTTTCTTTTGTACAACATTAGGCTACTACATATTTTACAAAAGAGTGACCAGTATATCCGTTTGCAATATGGTCTGGGAAAACAATCATACTTTAATATCATTATCAGAAATGCTACCTTGATATGCCTTGAATTGCGGAAGCCTCCATATCAGCTTTAAGTGACTAATGNCATAGTAACAAGTGAATTGTACATGAATGACTGAGCATTTTGACACAAGAGCAAAACCACTTGCTGCTCTAGAATCAGAACTGGTATTATTGCACACTGAACTGGTGCTGAGTGTGGGTAATGTAGTGGCACGTTAAACCGCTCAGTGCATTTTTTTCACTACTTTAACAAACATATGATGAGACCGTAATATTTATACGCATTTAAAATCAAACATTTTAAACGTAGTGATTAACTGTTGGACACCAACACAAAAAATTAGTAAACTAAACTACATTAAATGTGTTTATTCTGCTTATTCTTTTTTCCTTTTGTATATCTAAAATCCTATCCGATTTTATTTATACCACACTCTCACTGAAAAATTAGAAAAATATTGGGATTCTGCTTGTGAACAAAGAGGGTGTATCAAATGTCCAGCAAAGGCCACGTATCTCATACACACTTTGGGATAAAAATATAAGTACAAAAAAAATGATTAAGCTTGTTAAGGTGCATTGCGAAATACATTATTTGCAAAACTGACTTCAACGGTAGATTTTATTTAACAGGTAAAGAAACAAGTTTTTCTGTACTTGGATGCGACACATTCAAAAGCTTTTTGATGCTTACGGACATCCCCTGTGNTGATCCGATCCGGATCGGATCGCTGAGCAGCTACGTGATCCGATCCAGAGATGGATCGGATCGGATTGCTTTGTCGGACTGATTCGGAACCCTGTGAGAATGTGACCACGTGTCCATGTTTACTGCTAATACAACTATAAGCTGAGATTGTCCATTGACACTTTGAGGTCACTGTTTGGAGAAATAACACTCAACAGTTTTATATCTATGTCTAGGACACAATTAATTTGTTATGAAAATGAAAATTATGATGACAAAATAACCATCAAACACGGTGGCGTAAGACTTAGTCACAGGCAGCTTAGAATCTGGACTCCACATGGATGCCTACAAACCTTAAGTTGATCAAAAGTTTATACAGTAGTTTTACCTAAAAAATTGTGGATAAGTCTGGTATTAAATGCGATCGTCTAGTCTTCAAGAAGGTTAATTTAAAATGATGAACTTAGAAAAATTAAGAACTGATTCAAACGATCATGTTGTTTCATTGGCAGCAAACAATTGGCAATAATACGCTTTCAGGAAATACACAGCTCTGGATTATGTCGCTGAACTTATTGAAATGCCGCTGAAAGAAAAAAGTAACATGAAAACAAAAGTGATGNAAGTTCCACAAATGTTATTTCTTTTCAGAAAATTTGAGTTTCTCGGAAGTGGTTTTCTAGTCAGCGACAAGCAAAGAAGACGTCGTATACCTGCGCTTATCCCCTGAAACCCAAGCGAGCATGACCAGAGAAGCGATTCAGGTAAATTGGTGATTAAGAGAAAGGGTCACTACAGACTGTAGTCATAGTGCTAAATCGATCAAATTTGTATTACACTAAATCTGTTGTCACCAGTCGAATCAGCGAAAAACTGCAATGCGGATTAAAAAAAGACCTAAGGTTTTACGATAATTTCGTCTCTTATAATTTTTTCTAAAATTAGTATTTGAGTGTCCTACAAGGCAGTGTTTAACAACTTTTGGGTTAATACCAGTATAGGAATTTTTAGAATGCATATTTTGCCCCGCTAGACTTTTGGGAGGTAAGGTAAACAAGGTAGGGCGATCGATTTGGGAAGTGANTACGGTATAAATATTATTTTTTTTAGCAATAAGTATAACATATTTTGATTACAACTATTTAATGTAGTATGGACGTATCAGAGACAACAATTTAAATATTATTTTTTTTAGCTTAAGTGTTGTTTGGGAAGCATATTAATAAATGTTGACATCATTTTTAGTCTCATTTTTGATAATTATTTTGGCAATTTTTAGCAGGAATTTCACTAGTTGCGTTATACATAATTGAATTAAAGGTAATAATATATAAACGTCCTTAGCACGAGTCGGGAAACGTTTGGATGGCGAAAACAACTGTACAGATAATACTTTATTAATGCTGCCTAAATTACAAAATCTTAAAGCAAATGTTCGAAATATTTGCCTTCCACAGTCTGACAGTGCACCAAGTGGTGGTAAAAGCCTTGTACCACGATCTTTAACAGTTCTTCTGAAAATGAGTGGTAATTCCTTCAAAATTCAATGCCTAAAGTCATTCAGATCTTGAGGTTCCGTAGTTTAAATTTTATTTTTAAGTGGCTCTAGAAGAAAAAGTCTAGAGGAGATCAATCCGGGAAACTCTTCTACCAGCCAAATGATGTACCTGGTAAAGCTAGTTTCGTCTGAAAAAAACAACACGATTACAAAACTGTCTTCTTAATCACCAATCAACACAAGATTTCACAAAACCTCATCCTGCTATCAAAATCATCTTCCGACAATTATCAGATCAGGTGGTATTTTGAAAGGGCGAAACTATTTTTAAAAAATCCTCTGAACCGATTTAAAACGAAAGTCAGCCTGTTGAGCTGCCTCTTTTACAGACTTGTGAGGGTTTTCCACATAAGTCTATAATACTTCTAAACTTTCTTCGTTAGTGACGGATTTAGGGCTACCAGAATGCACTCTGTCCCTGCAACTCCAACTTTCTGCGTTGTTCTTAGAAATATAGATTTACGTATCGGAGAGGGGTTTGGGAAAGTTTTATTAAACAAGCGGCTTACTCTTTATATGAAATGGCAAGATCCCTGGATCCCCTCATCACGATAATTAATGTTTATGTTTTGTCGNGAGACATTGCAAAAAGAGTAGGCCAAATTTGTCACCAACTGCCAAAAGGAAAATAAAAAGTAGCTTTTTTTAATTATATGTAACGTTGTACTTTTATTTTAGGTAACAAAGACAGTTCAGAGGTTGTATGTNTTTCAGGAAATACACAGCTCTGGATTATGTCGCTGAACTTATTGAAATGCCGCTGAAAGAAAAAAGTAACATGAAAACAAAAGTGATGCTCCTTCCTAAGAGTTAACGATTCTTCTAAAGCACAGGTGTGGCAACACTGCGCNCTCTCCTTCCGCGTTAAATNCAGCTGATTGGAGTTTNTGAAACAACATTGCTTTGAAGACCAACTTACTTAATCGTCAGTCTATTTGAAGGGGTGTTTAGCTAGTGGGTACACAACTGTCGAAACAATGGAAAACACACAATAAAAAGGTACTGTCCTCCAAATTTTAANAACATTATGACTATAGGCTATTTGATATAAAGAAACCTGTAGATATACTAAAGTGACAACGTTGCTAATAAATAAATGCATAGCATTTAATTTGGCAATAATCCGTTGAACAGAGTACATACTATTAATTGTACATTATTTTAAAAGGTACATACATATCGAGTCTGTAACCACACAAAAAAAAAATTGTTTTCATCGTACTAAAATTGCCCTGAAAATCTGGTCAGTAAATCTTTATAACTAAAAGCCAATGTATATTAACTTTTTCATCTACGTACAAACACAATTGGTATAAATGTGTCTCGTAAATGATAAACCATTTTTTTATATGATAGAAATATCTTCACTCGCACAGATTATGTTTGAATCCCAAAGCNATATCGAAAGAAGTGCCAANGGGTACTTTTGCTGGAAATGTCAAAGTGATAGGTTCCCGTGTTCCANGAGGAACACTTCGTCTATTTTTGTGTGTGACGTTTTCACATTATGTTCCCATTGGAGCGTTCCAAAATGGCCGTTCGATGCGCCAATGTTGGTCTTCTGTGCTACTGCGTTCGATCCACAGAGACGAATTTCTCGAAAAGTAAACGTGGAAGAGATAGAGTTGTCGAAAAGAGGAGTAGATTGTTCTGATTGCTGACGTCATGCTGGTATCAACGGNGACGATCACTTTTTCAAGTCGTTCTCGTTTTTTGGCATAGAACTACGTGCTTTCCATTCCATTCTTACCTTTTTCTTATCACACTCTCCTTGCATTTTCCACGATTCCCTTNAACCTCCTACTTTTGCTTCACTATTTTTGTTTATTTGCTTCCACTCTTGTGTTATTTTTTTTATCTTAGGTTGGTTTCTTTTTCCAAATGGTACCACTGCTGACTTTGTCTTAAAAGCAACCTATAGCCTATTGTTGTTAGAGTAAACGTTGTGTTTAACACGAAAATGTACAAGCAATCTCATTATTTGTGACACATTAAATGATGAAAATTCTTAAATGAAATAAACTATAATTGGTCAACATTTCTTATTCACTTTTGTTCATTT
>KZ882374.1:8377-21627 GCA_003456935.1 Machilis hrabei
TGGTTGCACCAATACCAATTATGATCTTGGTTTTATATGAACTTACTTTTGACTGAGGATCAAAAGTTCTGTCGTTGCACCATTCATTTGATGGCCAAGTTCAACAGAACAGAGTTCAAATCAAGATCAAAGAAAATCTACTTTGGCAAAAGCGCTGAACTTGGAGATGAACTTCGTCCTCACTGGCTGAGAATCCAACATGGCCGTTTGTTTACATTTTGACGATTGTCAGTGTGGACTGTGTTACAAAGGCAAAATTGTCAGCAAACTTTAGTACTAAGGAGAAAACAATGCTACTAGAATTAGTGCAAAATAACATTAAAATGATTGAAAATAAAGACTGTAGCTACCACATCGAACGATAAAGAAAGGGCGTGGAAAAAACTAGCAGAAGAATTTAAAGTGTGTAATGCTTCCAACCAGAAGTGGAAAAGCCTAATGTTGAAGAAGAGAGCCTGGCAAAATGGAGCAGACGATAAGGTATGTTTTACGCTTTTTAAACAATGTAATATTGCCAAATCTTCCACCAAATTATCTTCTAAAGAATCTGCCATCATATATTTGATATTACTGAACTTTACACTGAACAATGCACCTACGTTTCCCACCAAATACAACAGACTGAACTCGGATCACTGGACCTCACACCTTGCAACTTCTTTTTGTGGGGTTACATCAAAGACAAGGCATTCGTCCCACCGCTACCACGTGATATCACAGACCTAAGGGAGTGTATCATCGCAACAGTGAACACTATCCACACACCCATGTTGGTACAGGTGTGGCAAGAACTGGACTATCGTGCCGTGTCACCTGTGGTGCGCACATTGAACATTTGTAGATGTCAAAAAAACTGTTAAGACTTCTTTCGTTGTGCACTGGTTTCAGTAGTTTACTTACTGTGTAGGAATTCTAGCATTCACATTAACTGGATAGTAAAATCTAAATTTACCTCAAATACTGGTTAACAGCAGGATATGCTGGTCATTTCTGAAGAGACTAAGCTGGCCTTTATGATACAAGAACAGCACCGATGAAAATTGTACACTATTCCAGTTTTGTTCATTTGGCACCATATTTTTTTAAATACAACTTGGGAATTCATCTTGTAGATGCAATTCATTTGCCAATCACTGGCATTTACAAGATTTAATGTAATGTCACCTCTAAATCAAGTGCCTCTGGCCAGACTTGAAATTTAGTCAAAGCTAGGAATGAGCGGCCTCTAGTCTTAAATTAATGAAACTTTAATGCCATGATTCTTTAACAAATTAATGACATTTGTCTTGTGTTTAACTTGGTACCCAGTAACAATCATAGTGGAAATTTTGCAGGCTTTTCTGTGCAATCAGCATCACTCTTATCTACTCAAAATNTGAAGATGTCAATATCTATACCATNTTTTGATTCAAGCTGTATACTNAATTAAATGTAAGAACATACTGTGTATAAACAGTTAACNANGAAAGTTAATTGACTTATGTCCAGAGAACACTATCTGAAGACTTGAAATATCTGTNGGCCCATTCCATCAAGGTACACTTATAATTAAAATAGTTTTCATATTATGAAGATATGTAGTGTGGTTTTAAAATAAACTACATCCAGTAAAGTATGGCTGTGGATTTAAATCTTANAAGTTTTCAGTCATTACTAGATAAGGCATTGATATGCATAACTTTACNTTAAAGTGTACACTAGATCTTTTCCATCAACTTCCCATTAACGATACAACAATACTAAANTCTGAATAGAATTTACCTCCATCAAAACAAATTCAAAATTTGAAAATGATAATCACTCTTATTTGTTGTTTTTTAAAAGCCACTCGCAAAAACAGTGAACTTTACGTGTTGTTTTTGTTTACACAATGTTTTAATCACTTTTATTTGGCTCTTTTTCAGTGTTTAAAACATGGTAAAAGCACAGTTAAAAACAAAAACTTCCACTTCAAAAGCAATGGACAAAAATCAAATGTGAAAAAATATATCAATAGTGAACCACAGGGAACACAAAACTAAAAAGTTAATGAATATTAAATTTAGAACACCGATAACAAAAACTACGCTGCACTGTTATGTAAGCCACTACTTTTGAAGCTGGGAGCACACCACTAAATANNTAATAACAGTGTAANAATTTCAGAAATAAATGAAGAGAGGAATAGGTTAGTGTACACCTATAACACCTTTCACAGACAGGCTAACAGCCGAGGGATTTTCTATCATCTCCTTATATTCCCTTCTATGACCTGAGAAAAATACAACTAAGCAATAATATCATAAATTTAAACTACATAAAAATTTTAATCACAAAATACAAAATTGTTTTACGCAGGCTTGACGTTAACACAACTACATAACAGGAAGTGTAATACAATTACTAATGCCTTTNTGCCAGGACAGCAAGACAAGTCACAGTCGAAGGAGAATCCAGTGCTTCATCTTTCCGAAAATCCATTCAGACGTACACTAACACACTTAAAACGCTTAATATGGCAAAAAGGGATGGTACTGGCACTGCTGGATAATATCTTCATAAACACAAGTTATAAAAAGACAGTTTTATTTGAATATGTCTCGTTATATACAAAGAACACTGATCCATAAGACACAAATTGTTGTCTAGAGCTGCATGACATAAAAAAAGCTTCTACGGATTCTCAAGTCTGTACGGACACTTCGTTATCATTTTCTCTTTATTATGTGAAAAATAAATGAGATTACAACATAATTATATACTGGCTGGTTTGACATTTTCTCAAGATGCTTTGGCTAAAATATTTGCGCTCACTTCCTTAACCATCTGGATTCTGTTGAGCATCTTTGACATTGCTTCTCTTCCTAGNGCCATAGTAGAAAACCACACAGGACTATCTGGAACACAGGACCTTTCTGGAGACAAGTAAAACATATCAGTTCTATTCTTTGTGCTTTCTGGGCTGAAAACAGAAAAGAAAGATAATCTTATACACTTCATTCAGACAAAAAAACATACAAACACGAGAACAGATATGCAAAATAGCAAAGACAAAACTAATAAAACAATTCATTTAACACAATCCTTGTTGTCAAATCCTGTTTTCAAAAAAGTTTCATTACTGCATTTAGGGAAATGTTTGAAAGACAGGAAAGTAATATTTTAAACACATATTTTTTACTTCCTTAACGATATATATAAAATACCTTTGTATGGGACTGAACACAAGTAAGCCTTTAAAGTGCAGATCATAGACATCTTAAAACCTTCATGTAATTAAAAAGCAACTGATTATAGTTATCAAGAATAATCAATGAAACAAAATGATTACCATATCTCTTTTAGCTGTAGAATTGCAGCAATATTTGCTCCCATACTCAACTGATATTATTTACCTTCACTACACACTGTTTTAAACAATTCTTGATACATTAATTCTAAAACTTTTCAACAACTGACAAAGCATCAATTAGCACATACTGAAGGTAAACAGTATATAAGCCTAAGTGTAGGTGGGTATTGGGCTCCAACAAACAAAATAACTTCTAATATCCAGTTTCTGGTACAGAAAAATCTTGTTACAATGTTCCTCAGTTTAATGTAGTTTTCAGATTAATGTATTATATTGAAATCCCAGACAAATCTCCTATTGTAATAATGTTTCAAAATAGCTTATTTATTTTATCTCTTCAAAGGCTATATTTAGTTGCCATTATACACATAAAATCCATTTTCTTATCATAAGTGATGAAAGTAAAGTTTCCAAGTTTAAATGGTATTTTGGAATGTGCGCATCATCCTGATCATGTGCCGTGAAACATGTGTTTTGCCTTTGTCTGGAAAACAAGGTGAGAGAAGGGGGGGAGGGAGAGAAACATAACAAGAAACAAAATCCAATCAAAGACTGACTGTGGTGCATAATAATGAATTTAGCCCAAATCCTTTCAAATACACCCTTCAAAGTTAAGGAAATACAGTAAAATCTCATTAAATACGTTTTCCCGGTACATACATTTTTAATTTAGTTCCCAACAATAACCTCATAGTAACAATGTTATCTGTTACTCAATCATGCATTGTGCTTTCATAATGGTTTCCGTTTCATACGCTTTTCTTTCCATGTATCACTTGTCAAGACTTAGTTGACTTCTGTTACTGCTTCAGGTGAAGAAAGTGAAAGTGAAGAAACATGTTGGTTTTTAGTGTCAGTTGCTGCCTGCTCTCATGGATCCATCAATAAAGCTGTCAGTCTGACTCTACCTCCTCTTTTCCCTCTCCACATTCAGTGACTGCTCAAGATTCCCATGGACCCACCCACCCATCCTCCCTCTTTCCCACTTCACTGGTGGGCTTGAAAGAGAAAAGGATATTGGTTGATAGTCTGGTTTCTGTTACCAGGAAGTGATGGGCCAACTGGGGGTCGAGCTACTTTCCGAGGTTGCGTACTTGTTAACATTGTTGTACAAATATGTCACGTAAAACAGAAGCATTATCTTTTGAAGATAAATTAAAAATTCTTGATAAAGTTGACAAAAACCCCAAAGTACAATGGATTGATTTGGCAAAAAGATTAAATCTGTCATTATCTACATTGAACACCATCGTCCAAAAACGAAGTGAAGTGATNGCAAGTGCTGATAAATGTGGAACTGCTGCAGGAGCTAGAAAAACTTCCAGGACTGGCAAATACAAAAAATTAGAAAATGTGTTGCTTCAGTGGTTTAAAGAAGNCCGGGCTTCAACCATCATTATTGATGGGANGATCTTCAGAGAAAAGGCTAAAGAAATNGCAAATAAATTAAACATCGAACCTTTTTCTGGATCCTGTGGATGGCTAGATCGTTTTAAGAACAGTCATGGTCTGGTATACAGAAAAAGCTGTGGTGAAAGTAAAGTGTGGACCAAGAGACTGTTGATATTTGGAGGAAAACTACATTGCAGTGTATTTTGGCCAAGTATGAAGCAAAAGATGTATTTAGTGCTGATGAAACTGGCTTATTTTATAATCTAATGCCAGTCAAAACTGTTGTTTACAAAGGTGAAGATTGCCACAGTGGAAAACGAAGTAAAGACCACCTTAATGTTTTGCTATGTGCAAATGAAGATGGAACCGAAAAGTTATCGCAGCTCATAATTGGTAAGTTTTCAAAGCCAAGATGTTTCAAAAACACAAAATTTAATTCATGACACATTGTACTGATTTAAAAGGCCTACTTTTTTTTCTTTACATTCTTCTACACTTCTTTCTATATTAAGCTATACATTTTAAATAATGAATAATTAACAAGTGTANACAGCAAACATTTAACGTATTTTTATATTCTCTTTCCTCTTTCATGCATATATTTTGACANGGGAAATTGATCAAGAGTCCAGTTTCTGTTACCCGGGAAGTGATGGGCCAACTGCCGGTCGAGCTACTTACGAGGTTGCGTTTTATATAATGCGGGTATGTTGGTATTTAGCTGGCATCCTGACACTGCATACNCACAGTTGGAACGAGACAACAACAGTGTTCGTGGTCTGCAGGAAGGAACTGTAAAGTTGAACTCTGTGATGTTCGTTCATCTTTGTTCCGCTTTGTATGTGGCCTAATTTTATTNTTTGTCACTCCAAATATGATTGTTTTTATGAAACAGGGTTTGCATTAATTAGGGTAATAACGTATGGCAAAAAACTTTTAAAAATACCGTATTTCTCTGAATCTAAGCTGCACCCAAATTTTGACATACACATAAAAAAAGGGTAAGTTACGAATCTAAGTCGCAGTACCAGTTGTGGTTTTAATAAAATCAAACGGTGTTTTATGAAGAAAATGCATTTACCGGAACAAATGCACTTTCCTAAATAATCATGAAAACAATATCAAGGCGACAATACACAGAACAATGAAACAAAAAACGGCTTGTACAGAAGTACCGACCAGGCGGAAATACGAATTGCCGACATAATTAAACGTAAATGCGCACAAACACCAAACCTTATTTATTTATTTGCTATTCTCGTAAATCACATTTCTGGCAAATATGATTTCTCNTGCTGTGTTGTTTTCATCTCTATCTTTCTTGCTTGCTTGGGAAGCAAGGAGTTTATGATTGGCAATAAAGTCATTATTATTATTTCCCCCTCCCCCTTCTTCACTCCATGACGTCGAAGCCTTGAGCAGCGTTCTCACGGCGATATGCCCAGCTACAGAGGGAAGGCGAAAGAGGATGATAACTCAAACTCGTAAACAGAAGTTTGAGGTGTGGAGAGGACAATAAAACATGGAGAGAAAAAAGGAATCAACAAATAAATATACATATTTTACAGTGAAAACTATTAAGAGGTGGTCAATACAATTTAACATATTACACGTATGTATTAATTTCTGGCAGAAATATGGTCTTACAAAGGATTTGGTAACATACACACACGATTGTAAGCCCTCCTTTTTTGGCACATTTTCTTGGGAAAAAACTGCAGCTTAGATTTAAAAAAATACAGGTAGAAGTCTTGTAACAAAAACACGTGAATCTAAGTCGCACCCCTGTTATTAAGCAATTCTTTTATGAACAAAACTGCGGCTGGCTTTGAATCGAAGAAATACGGTAATAATGTTTCAAACTTTTTTTTTGTCACGGCCCCTCGAAAACATATTAACGAAATTTTACTGTAGTTCAGTCCTTATATTCACTTGGCTATAGTCTGTTTTCAGATGTTAAGAACAAGTTTGCACACCAGCATTCCCAACAACCTTGTGTGGTTCTGGCTTTGTGTAATCCTTGCTTGAACACACTAAATTGATCTTGCAAAGACTCATGGGGTCTAGGCGAACAGACCACTTATATGGATTAAATTATATCAGAAACTGGAACAGGCTTCCATTATTAAAATGGTAAATTGTCTTTTTTATCATTTTAATAACACTTATATGGAATTTGATACAGTATTCTTCCTAATGTTTAAGACACAATACAACTCATCTGAAGTATAAATGCTGTAGCTCAACTATATGGCAATCGGTGAGGATACAATATGCATCTTTCTGGATGCCTGTAGGGGCAAATGCAAGGAGGTGGCAAAGTAAAGGCAGTTTAATTTTAGAAATGTCTTTTCNTTACTTTTTGCTCTTTTTTGTATGTATATTTCAAATGTATCAANAGCTACAGGGTGTTTACATAGCACAACTGAAGTTTGGTCATCACCATTTCTTCAACAACAGAGAAACAAAGTAGTCGGAAACTGAAAACGGATCTCGCACTTCGAGAAACTAGTATCCAGGATTCCATCAAATCCATGATTTGTTGGAAAAAACTTTCATAATATTTTTGCATTTATTTTGCAATGATCAACTAGTTTTGTTTTATGCCACATACTTTCTGATTTCCACTGCGGTTGTCACCTACACCTAACAAAAATGAAATTTATCTTGAACTGTCGAAAAACATTTATACTTTTTTATTATTCTCTCTGGTGTNTNACTTTTGATATGACAAAAGACCCAGGCCACCATAAATACATAACTTCACGTACACTCTAAGGGGTGTCTATTAGACACTCTCCGAATAAGCACAGTACTCGAGAATCTATGTTTAAAAGCAAGACTAGTAAGAATCAGTCTAGAGTCCATCGATGGCAAATTATACATAAAAACAACTCGTGATGTGAGAATACAATAATTATGGTACTCATTAATTACTAGACTGATTTTCTGTATTTCTTTCTTTCTGTCTTCCTTCACACAACAATATTTATTTGACAGCAATTTTTCCTTGTTACTTTGTTACGTTAAAAAAAACTACAGTTATATTACAATCCTTACTCATTTCAGTTCCTAAAATTACAGACATGTTTCTTAAGTCTATTTTATGTACTACAAATATTATTTACCATTTGGACAAATAGAATTCATAAAGCTTCACAGGACACCTCAATGGGTCCTCTTCATTTTCATGTTGTTCATACACCTTCTTTTTGTCACCAGAATCTAGACACGTACAGAATTAAAAGGAGCTTTGTTAAATACATTTCAGATTGGTACTCCAGTCATAAAAGAGTAACACCGAAAATACACACCTGATCCTTGAGGGGGATAGTAACGCAATAGGATGCTCCTCGAACCAGCTGGTGCACGCCCTGCTGGAGGACCCGATTTTTTCCAGTGTTTCATAACGTGGGAGAATGACAGTCGCAAATGATCATCTACTGTCTGTAATAACGAGGAATGTAACATTAATATTTACAGCTAACAACAGTGAGTTGAATTCATACGTGTTCAGCACAGACCTTTTTTTTTTTTTGGGAACAATTTTTTTTTTATCAACACATGCAATAGATTGACGACGACAGACCTACAATTAATTATACAACTCTGTCCAGAAAGTTCGGTGAATGTGTGTATATTGCGAATGAATTGTTGGCTTACCTGAAACAGCAGTTACTGTCCTTCGAAGTAATCCCCGTCGATCGTAATTCACTTCTGGGAACGGCTGTACAAGTCCTGGAAACTCCTGGTGTAGTCGTCTTTAGGAATAGCCTTCAGTTGGGTCGTAACATTATGTTGGATGTCCGAAAATCTCTTGCCCTTGAGCGCAGATTTCAATTTGGGGAACAAGAAATAGTCCGGGGGAGACAAGTCTGGGGAGTAGGGTGGGTGATTGAGTGACACAACTCCCCTATTGGCCGAGAACTGCTGAACCAGAAAGGTAGTGTGTGGCCGGGCATTGTCGTGGAGCAGTGTCCAGTCACCTTGTTTGGCATACTGGGGGCGTACCCGCTTGATCTGTTGCAGCAGACGTTTCAGTATTTCCACGTACGTAGCGGCATTTAACGTGGTGCCCTCAGGGAGGAATTCTTTATGGATGAGACCCTCAGAGTCGAAGAACACCACAAGCATTGTCTTGATGCGGGATCTCTCACTGCGCACCTTCTTGCTTTTCGGAGACCCTGGACCCCACCACTCCATACTTTGTCGCTTGCCTTCGGGGTCGTACCTCAGGCACCAGGTCTCGTCGCCTGTGACGATGGTTTTCAGGAAATGTGGGTCTCGATCCGCCATGTNGGTGAGGTCTCCACAGGCGTCAAGCCGAACTTGCATTTCTTCCGGCGTCAAAGTGTGGGGCACGAGTCGGGAGCAAAGCTTGCGTTTACCCAAATCCTGGGTCACTACGAGGTGGGCCGTCTCACGACCAATTCCCACTTCCTCTGCTATCATTCGCACTGTCACACGACGATCCTGGGACAAAAGTTCCTTCACTTTCTGTACGTTGTCCGGGGTGCGTGCAGTTGCAGGCCGGCCAGTTCGGGGGACGTCTTCCACGGTGTCCCGCCCTTCTCGGAAGCGTTTCAACCATTCATAAACACACTTCAAGGTGACAGCACGTTCTTCGTAAACTGTTGTCAGCATTTCATGAGTCTCTTTCACTGATTTTCTAGGTTTGAAACAGAACAGCATATTCGTTCGCTGATCCATTTTGGGTTTCAACCGCGTGCACTACACCTTCACTCTACAATGTGCTGTTTACACACGAGAAGCAGACCCGCAGCGCCGCCACTCGGGTACTTGTTCAGACATGTCTTGAGATGTCAGGCGCGGGATACGGCGGTGGCGCACTCTTACGACCGTTAGCAGTATCACGTCATTCACCGAACTTTCTGGACAGAGGTTGTAGTATCTCATTGAAACTACTGGCTAATACTTTATTGACTTACAAGTAAACTTCATTTCCAGATATTGTTGAAATTTTGTACAGCAACTTCTTTAGTCACAACATGAAAGATTATATACAAAACTAGTCACTTTGCCCGTTCTTCGCACNGTTTGTTATAACCATAATTATTTAAATTGCCCTGTTTNCTATATTACATCTGTACAATACACNGAGGCAGTGCTACCAAATGGCTTTCTTGATTTCTAACACAAAACCACAACAATTNCTCAATAAAAGGTGCTGGCACACTTCAATAACTCCTTCCTTCAGGATACTTGATTTTGGGGGAACACAACCTCAACTGCTTTTATTTTCTCCCTCTGAACACGCACTTTGATTTTTTAATTTTAGCCAGGTTTTTGGGTGCTTTGTACCACTGTCCGGCGAGGCACGTTATATGGGCNGACCCACGGTGGAAGTTGCATGGAATATTCCACAAGGCAGTTNGGCACACCTTAGTGGGCTTTCAGCTTTAGCAAGCTTCTTTCAATAATTTCTTCAGGTTTTCGTACTTTTCAAATACAGTGCANGTGGCAATACAAAAAAATGACTATGCATTTATTTGGTTTATTCAGATTCCAGGTTTTCATGGTTTCATGTGTTAAGATACAAATTAGTGGTCTTTATTCTACATTTAAAAATACAAGGGCCAAAGCGGGAACACCATTAATGAAGAAACCTAGCAACCAGATGAACACACACATTTTGTACTATTACTATCTTCAGTTATTAGTTACAATTCTTTCATTGTTAAGTTAAAACAGTGGTAAGAAACTGTTGCTGCTTTGCAATGTTTAAGGAATACAATGTGGTTTCTCCAAAATAATTTAGAAAGTAGACATTTAGAGGATAACATTTCAGCTTTATATTATTTTCACAACTTAAGGATTTTGAAAGGAACATTAAAACATTCCAAATAAAAAGCATCACCACCACACATCATAACCTCTTGCAAGAAACAGCCATATAAGTAAACTGTTTTTAAAATACAATACCTGACTGTAGTCACTTAATTACCCACTATTGCTCTATCAAAGACTTTTAAATTCCTGAATGTTTTAGAAGCTAAATCCTTTGTCATAGTTGGTACATATATTACTTACATTCTTGAATGTGTTCTACCCATATTCAAGTTGAATTACTAGTATGTATCATTACCACACACATTAACTTATAACTTACCTTAAGCATGAAATATTTGGTATTGAAGTACATAAGTGTGTTGAGGAGGACAAATGGTGAATGGGCACCCAACTGTTTGCTTTCCCATAAATGTTCTTCTTCAATTCGTGTCACTATAACAAAATCTGAAAGCACACAAATGTCTTGTGTTAATATTTTACTGAAGTAGATATCTGCAATAAAGATCAGATAAATAAAAATCTCACTAAATGACAAACACTGAATAATATCAAACATAAAATACGCAACAATTTCAAAGGAAATATTGTGCAGGAAAATACTAAATGTGAATCACTTTGACAATGTTTATATTCCTTCTCAAGGCACCTTAATCTTGAAGAATTTAATATTACCAGGGTCTCATCTTCCAGTCATTTCCCGTACACATTACAAATTGCAAAACACTCCNGGTTTCTGGGACTCTTTAAACACAACTGCTCACTTGGGATATGTGGTGATTATGGATGAATCAACACCAAAAGGGATACAGTAAAAAACTCATAGAAAAATACATCAGACAAATTAAAGCCGAAACAACCAACCAGAAAATAAAAAAGCCAACAAAATACATAAGCACACCTTTTTATCCGCCAATTTCGCATAAATTCAATAGACTCTACAGAAAAAACGATATCATATCGTCGGACAAACCTCCAGTAAAAACAGTAAATCATTTCTCTGAATATAAAGGAAAAACCAAAAACACAGAGCTCAGTGGCATATACGAAATTCAATGCGAATGCGAAAGAAAATACATAGGACAGGCAAAAGGGAACTTAGAAACCAGAATTAAAGAACACAAGAGGGACGTAGCNCAGAAAAAAATCAACACAGGCCTAGCAGAACATACTACCGCTCTGAACCATACTACTGTATGGGAAAATTAGATGAGCAGACAACCAAATCAAAAGAAATACCTTGGAATCCATTGCCATCTGGCAAACTCAAGATAGCCTAAATAAAGAAGAAGGACCACTCGACCTCCGATGGAAAAACCTGTACAATAAACCTAAAGAACAGTCATTCACTATAAAATGGCCCAAACCCCCAGATATTCCCATTGCAGATTTCAACCCACTCACATACTTAGGTTTAATAGAATAAATTAACAGCAATCCGGCAACACCACAACAAAAGAGCAACGCTTAACAGCTGTTCTGGAACAAGCCGTCTGTGATATTNAGTCTGACAGTAAAGGCCATTGGGCGTCCACAGTATTAAGGGACCCCTTAGGTTTTAACAAGTTTGTGACGTGTCGTTTTTAACTTTTTTAATTGCAACATGACAGTTCCTAAGCCGGCGGATTCCAGCTCAGCCACGGAGAACATGTTAAGGTCATGAAATGAAATGTCAACACCTGAAGATGCCTAGAAGGAGTTACTACANGAAATATCGTGAATCTACTCACTACAAGGTAAATTGTCTTTTTTATCATTTTAATAATGGAAGCCTGTTCCAGTTTCCAATATAATTTAAACCAAAAGGGGGAATAGCATGCATAGTAAATACTGTAATAAAAGCATGAGAAACAAGGATTTTATCTTAAATGAAATGGTCCCACTTTTTTTTATTGACATTTTGTACCTGAAGGCCTGAATTTTGTGGTTTCCCAAAACATACAATGTCGTACACATGGGTTTTGTGTACTTAAATTTNACATGCAAGATGGCATGAACCTACATTATTTTTAGGCAGTTTGATGAACTGAGATTATTTTTCTACAAGCTGAGCAAAGACAGCATCTGCAGGCAGAAAGCATGTGATCATCTAGTCATTCTACATCTAACTGATCTTTATAAAGGCATAGATGTAGTTGCTTGAGCCAGACAGCTAATAAAAGGGAGAAAGAAGTAAGATTGACAAGAGAGGAAGTGTTGTAATGATACCGATATTAGTGTATCTTTGAGATCGGTTGGAAGAAGAATTTTTCACGGCAAACATTTAGATGAGCAGAAAGTAAGCGACTAATGACATCCGTCTATTCTTGAAATAGTTAACGGTGAAACATAGAGGAAAACCAGTTTTATTCTGAAAATTTACGTAACAGCCATTCACTTGGCACTAATTAGGGTAGTGACCCACAACAAATAATCTAAGTATTTCAAGAAGAGGCAGATGTTATTGATTAGTTAGTTACTTTCATGCATAAACTGTTGAAAAATTCTTCTTTGAATTATTATTCTGTCAATCATCGATAACACTGCAATATCGGAAGACACANGATACACTAATGGCGGTTGATTCTGATAATCGGTGCTGTTACAATACTAATATTAATCATAAATTTAATGTAGATTAAAAAATTAATCTAAAAACCACGTTTTTATGCGCCTTAAAAAGAATAAAATAACCCTCCAGGGGTCTTGATGACCCAAGAGGACATACACACAAAAAACA
>KZ882379.1:4646-17572 GCA_003456935.1 Machilis hrabei
CTTACCTTCGAAGATTTGAAGAAACTTCTCCAATCCCCATGACGTTAGCAGATATTTAACTGTTTTGTTCATTACAAACAACCCAAAACTGCAGAACGAACACTCAACCTGACCAGCTTGTCTAGATAAGGAAACATGTGGTCGCTCTGTGGTGGTCATCTATGGAACTACTAAGTTGGTTGAACCAACTATCTCTCTACAGTCAGGACTCAGGAAACCAAGATTCTATCGTTGGTCACTACAACTATCTAAAGTGATAGTGCCAACTGAACTTTGCTAACCTACTTTGTTGGTTCACTTGCCAATCTGTAGTCAGTTCCAGTAACGTATGGAATGGTCACACTGTCGAATTGCATGGTTCCCAACTACCAAATTGAGTGGTCACTGCAACTAGCCGTTTTTCTCCGTGTTGTGATGCCGAGTGGACCGGTGCGAATCGATACCGGCAATCGGATGTGTAGCCCTAGCTTTATCCTTCGTCAGTTGTAAACACATTACAAAAATATGTCGTGCTTAACATTTTTCAATACTTGAAGACCATTTCAAGTAATTTTAAAGTGTAGTGTATATCACTTTAATTATTATGTGTTTAACAATGTTTGAAACCACAAAATGTAGTTGACGGCTGAATCTCACAAAGTGGAGTGAATGTTTTTTGTTGTTGTCAGTATGCCTACGACGTTTTCCAATGTCGAATATGCCGACAAGTTGTGTGTTTATGGAATTTATGATGGCAGTGAAGTTGNTGCTGTGGCTGAATATCAGCGACATTATCCAAATTGACGAGTTCCAAGTGAACGAGTGGTAATCAGAGTTTATCAGATACTGCGCGACTTTAGTACATTACCCAGTATCCTACTCAACAAGATGCAGCTGAACAAGAACTAAATCAGTCAAAGCTCCATTACTGGTCATGTTTATGTGTTATTTTTTTGTTCAGAATGACCTCTGCTTTAAAAGATCCTAAAGGTATGACCTTTCGTTACCACTAACTCTATATGTTGTATTAGATGGAGTCTTAATATAAGTATAAATGGGTTTCATTATGTAAATGTCCAATGTTAAATAAGTGCGTAGACATATTGACGTTTATTTTAAAACTGTTAGTGAAATCAGTTCATTGATAGCGGTTTTGCTCTCTGGTCACGATTTTTGTGAATGCGAAACACCTAGAGAGCAACATTCAGCGAGTTTAAGGGAAGATACGTTGTTCCTTGTGCGCTGTTGGTGGATTCCCAATCGTATTACACGGCGTGTAGTATTTTGGTATTGCCAACTTGTTGTCATCGATACAGAAATAAATCTTGACGTGCTGTTAAAATAAACAATTAAGCGTGTATGTTACCATAATGAGTGAAGAAGAATAGATTCACCAAGTTAATATTATTTTTTGCTGATTGTTCGAACTGTTTCGAGCCGATTACATTACTTATACTGACTCCCAGTGACTCGAAGTCAACTGCTGACACGAATCCAAATTATTGTAACGAAGCAAGCTGTACCTCTAGTAGGTTATAGGTAGTAAATATAACATTAGAAATATTGGACTGCTCGTTAATAAACCGTACACAAATGATGAGGTTTAATAAACAAATTAAGTATTTTACGAATGCTGTGAAGCTCCATATTTCAAAGTATGAAACACTGTTAGCAGCACAACAGAAGCGGAGAGAACAGAAGCAGCTCCAACACAATTTCAGCACGAGACTTTTGTTTTGTTTCAAATTGTGTGTACAAGGAAGTAATAGTTTTTTAATACACAACTTAGTATGTATAAGAGTATAGTGTATGATTAAAATAAAAAATGTGTTATATGAAGTTCTGTCTTACAGGACTTATGCCCATTTTCTTAAACTGTTCATAGCAGTAATCAAGGTAAACAGTAGATGTACAGTATATAGTGACCAGAGTATATTTTTAGTTACATCCCAGGGAACAAGTGTAATAAAATAATTGAGTGATGCCACTACCTATAACTATGATAATTTATCATATTGGCCGCTTGGGCCAATATATAAGGTTTGAAGTCACTGTCCCATGTTAAACGGGAAATTTGAAGCATTACCAATTCCGCTGTAATTAAATATTTTTGACCAAATTTTGTATGCTAGCTATGGTTGGTATATAGAAGACATGTATACTAAATTCATTAAAATCTGCAAACGGGAAATCGAGATAAAGCATAGGGCTCGAAGTGGATTTTTGTCTTGTTGTTGATCTTGTTCTGGCGACGTTTTATACAGACCAGTCTACAGCCCGTTCTACGAATCGTAGGAACTTGGTTTTGGTGTCAACGATGGATTTGGATTTGGGGGTGTCACTTTTGTTAAAATCATTCCAATCACATAAGGGGTTCTTAATTTATTGGGGCGGAAACACCCCCTTACACTATTGAGGGCGTTCTATGCGTCGTAGAAACTTGTTTTTGGTGACATTCGATGTATATGGATGCAGGATGTCACTTTTGTCAAAATCATTTTTATCACATAAGGGATTCTCAATTTATTGGGAGAACCCCCCCCCCCCTTAATACTATTGAAGGGCCAGGGCGTTCTATATATCGTAGAAATTTAGTTTTGATGTCATTTGATGTATTTGGATGCGGGGGTGTCACTTTTGCTAAAATCATTCTAATCAGATACGGAGTTCTTAACTTATTGGGGGGTAACCACCCCCTATATACTATTGACAAGGTGAAGTTAAAGGTGTAAAAGCTTGTTTGTGATGTGTGGAAGCCACGTGGTGCACTGCTCTGTGAAGTGTATTTTGTGTGAACGGTTACGTGTTCGAGACGTGTATATTGTTGTGTTGAAAGTGACAGTCCAAGGTATGTGAAAGTGACATGGATTAGAAAAAGAAAAACGTGACGTTTATTGAAACTAGAATAGGTTTGAAGTTAAATGGTAAGTCAAAGCCGTAAAGGAGCACGGACAAGAATATTTTGTGTCTGGATATAATATATCTTTGAATTATACAAATTTTTCGATAGAATGTTTTGTGTCATAGTACAATGTATTCCTGAATTATACAAATTGTTCAATGTCAAGCCTTATTGTTGAATATTAAATCCCAAATTAATTATTGAAATATTGAATGTGGGTCATTAGTTATCCGGGCCAAAGTTCACTTTTTATATCAAATTCAGTTTAATATGTATATATAAGAGGGGCATGGGTGTACGTCAGTCTGAGAACTCAGAACTGGAAAAGGTGGATTACATTATATATATATTTGTCTAGGTCTATAGAGTGCCCGTTTTTTCCCCACGGAAAATATTTTTTTCAAGCCTAATATAAAACGATAAAGTTTCTATTTAAAATGCACAGGGGGCAGCATTGCCATCTAATCGGCAAGCTGCTGTACTGCGTAACGATGCGTGCCATCTTTCGACATCTAGTTTAATAATAATCTTATTGAACATAAGTACATAGAAGGCAAATTAATTAATGAAATATTAAATTTGGTTCATTAGTTATTCAGATCAAAATTGAGTTTTCATATCAAATTCAGTAATAAAGCTTGTCATTGAAAAATTTATATAATTCAGGAATAGGCTACATTATACTATGACACAAAACATTCTATCAAAAAATATGTATAATTCAGGGATACATCATATCGTGACACAAAATATTCTTGTCCGTGCTCCTTTACGGATTTGACTAGCCATTGAACTTCAACACTTATTCTAGTTTTAATAAACGTCCCGTTTTTGTTATTCTAATAAGTACAGGTCTATGAAATAAAATAGTTTTTCTTTCATCAAATAAAGTTGTGTATGAATTTGTGTTTTTGTTCTCACGTGTCAGAGTTATTCAGTACACAGTACGAGCATTTTTGCACCGCCTACGGCGGCTACTGAGCTTGGTGAAACACAGTGCACACGGTTTCCACGAAAATCCAAAATGGCGGAAATTTTAAAAATGAAGTAGTGAATCAGATATTTTGGGCCAAAATAAACATTTTATGTGATTAGACTTTTTCCGTTTGGAAAATATTGTGATGTCACGTGACAAAAAAAAAATGGTGGATTTTCGATTTTTTCTGTAGATTTCATACCAAGCTGAACAACTTTTGTATTTAACGTTTTTCTCTAGCTCTTCTGCATCATGGCTAGAATTAGCGTCAAAAAGTCACTCACTCACTTACAATCAGCTATATATATTAGATAAGAAATGGCATTATTTTTTTTAGTTTATGTTTCTGCCTCTCAACTTGCCTAATTGCTGAGTCTCGTGACTCCATTAAAAGCTTACTGAACTTTAACCCTGAGATGCCTGGGAGATGTACAAACAGAGAATTTGTACAGCGTGATACCAAAATGAGTGTTTATATAATCCGTACTGTTATGAACTACGTATTATATGCTGTAGCACCATGTAGAACGTGGAAGTTAGAAAACAAGCATGTCTCTGGATTGAACTGACGTTCAAAACCCTCCAGTCATTCTGAACTGTACATCTTCTAGTAGATAATTGTCCAAAATAGGCCCATATTAAAAAAAATAATCAATTTTCCAAACCGTTAGCGTTCGAGGCAAGCACACTCATCGTAGGTTCGATTGCTCATCTTCTTAGGGTAGTTACTGTACTCAGAGATGCTTTTATAGACGCGTGAGTCTACTTTTTTGGACCTGTTTTTACAAATCATTAGTGAGTTGTTATCTAGAATTATGGTCTTCGGCTAGTCTTCATGGGTAGTAGCCTACCTGAACACAAACTGTTATTAAGGTTGATTGGCAATTCCTCACCTCGTCAGTTGCAAACTTAAAGTGCTTTCTACGTATATAATCTGGTCCTTGCTGCAAAATTGCTGCTGGTGATTTAGGTAAAAAAAAACTACAAATAATTGTATTAATTGAGTTAATAGTCTCACTGTTCTGACTACGATAGTCTGATGGAGATTCCATCCGCGTTGCAAAGACGCATCAGTTTGATTGAGTTTGACTTCACTCAATACATGGCTGTGGTGGGTTCTTTTACATAGCAAATTTATCAATTGGGTACAACTTTTAACGTTCCTCCCGGAATACACCTACGTTCATACCTTAATGTGGATATGCTACGCAGGCAGAATCGTAGGACGATCCTTTAAACTCAGGGCTAGGAGTCAGTCCCGGAGTTTAAACTCGAGATCGTGTGATCAGGAGGCGAGAACACTACAACTAAGCTAACCAGTTGTGTGAAAAGAAATATAGAATAATAAGCAAAGTAACGATATATTTTATTAGTTCTCTCAAGACAACTGAAAACAAATAAACACACCTACAGGAGGTGAATTTAGTAGCAGTATAAACTACGAAATACACTTAGAATTATAATACTACGGTATAATGATAGCCTACTGAATTCTCAGCGCAGTTGTAATGTCGGGAGGTTGTTTCTAGTCTTCTTACATTTATTTATTTAAACAAGAAAGTATATACAGCTTGGAGGCCTTTTACACTACTTATATGAACAAAAGAATTTTAACAAAGAAAACAATTTACTTAACAGATTATCATTTAACAAATAAAGACTAAGTGGGACTAAAAATGTGAAGGTGGGTTTTCTGTAGAGTGGTAAGTTTTTGGAATACGGTAGAAAAGAGATCGCTTGGTAAGCGAGAGGCCCTGAGGAATGGGAAGGTGCTTTAAGATAACGAAAACTAAAACTCGTAACGTTGTTTTGTACTTGACAATATTACAATTGTAATATTTACAATGGAGGTTGGGAGGGAGGTTGTTTAACCTGTAAGAGACCCCAATTACCCCCCTATTCAGGAGAAAACCACCGTCAATTGTAAAGCATCGTATTCTACGCTAAAACAAAAGCTGTTGCCACGAGTCGCTGTTTGGCCCTTGTTCCTTGTTCCTGACCGGAGCAAGGGCCAAACAGCGAAGTGTAGCGACGCATGGCAACAACGCTTGTCTGTTCCGTCCCCATAACGTACACACTATCGTGCACTTGACTCTGATTAGCTATCAAAAGAGGGTTAATTACTCTAAAACGGTGCCTCTATCCTATAAATCACCTGGAAATTGTCACGTGATCATTAATATAGCTTTGCTTGGGAAACGTCTTCAGGCAGTATTTTCATTAACCACATTGGCATCGTGGTCAATACGCTGAACTAAAATCTGCAGAGAATGGATTCCAATCTCATGGAAGGCATGAGACAGTTCCATCAACAGTTTTACCTAAAAGTAATCAGTTTTTATTGTGTACCCAAAATTCTCTCTCTTTTTTCCTTTTAAGGTACTGGCTCGTCTATACCTTCAACATAAGACTATTTTTACAAATGCGTAGGATGTCTTATTTACCTAGGGGTTTCTGAAACAGCAGAAAACAGAGTGAATACGTTACTCAACAGTGCGTGCTTCTTAATACGCACAAGGAAGTTGATCTCATGTTCCTTATCTCTAGTGGAAGTTGTGGCTAGGCAGTGTCTATTGTGAATCATAGCACTATGCTTTACTGGCGTCAAAACGACGAGTGCGTTCGAGTTTGAACAATCTTCTTAGAACTAGAATGTATGTGTACATTAGTTTTAATCGAGTTTTGTCACAGGCCTTGGTCTTGTCTCTAGCAATAGTTATTAACCTAATTTCTTTACCACATTTTTAAAGACAAATTTGAAGTTAAGTAAAACCAGCATTTATGTTTAACTTTCTGTAGCCAATATGAAAAATAATTCTACAATTCTATTCCGTAGAAAAATAACTNATCACCAGGAAGACGTTAAAATAAATAAATGGTGCATTCACACATGCTCACAGTATATATGTTACTGTTAATATGATAAATCTGTTAATATGCATAATAACTGGTTATTTTACAAAATATCCAATATTGCTGGTTAATGTGATAAAATACATGCAATTAATTATTTTAACTGGTTATTTTATATAATAACCAAGCCTGTTTGGCTAAAGTGATAAATTATAACATTCAGCAAATAATTTTTTATGAGGACTTGTGAAATAATGTACGCAATATTTTAACAGTGAAGCAATGATTTATTTTTACTATTTTTAAACGGGCAACCTCCTACTTGTTGGAATAGGACAAATTGGTACACCTACTGTGCTGAAATTAATTAACATTTTAAAAGATGGCATAGATAAATTGAACCAGTATTGAGTGCTGAAATGTGAGGCTTCGTTTTATCGAGAGCTTCCGTGAAAATTAATATAGTTAAAATGGACGACTTTGGACGAAAAAAAAAACATAAGTACAAATACTTGATCTTCTGGTTAGTTTGGTTAGGTTAGGTTATTATAGCCTTATAATACAAAATAAAAACGTAAGTAAAAATACTTGATCTTTTTGTTAGGTTAGATAAGGTGATTATTAAAGCCTTATCACCATTTCATCTTTGATAATGTTTAATAATCACCTTACCTAACCTAGCCTAACCTAACCGAACTAACCAAAATATCTAGTATTTATACTTACAGTTTTTTATATTCACCCAAAGTCGTAACAAACGTGAGATTTATCACTGTAACCAGACCGTACTGGTTATTATTATTAATAACAGGTTAATGTGATTAATTTTAACAAACATGAATAATTTATCACATTAACGAATCGTGTTGGTTATTATGCATAATAACAGATTTATCAAATTAACAGTAAAATCCACATATATTGAGTTAGAAACTAATCCAAGAAGTAAAGGTTAAGTGAAAACTGGGGTCGTAAAGGCTTTGAGGAAGATCATAGACACGCAAAAAGAGAAGAAAATGCATTTAAAATAAACAAGTAGAAAATGAATATAGTGAAATTAGTATCAAAGCCTATTCGCCTGAAAGACGTAGCGAATGTAATTTTTCGTAACTTGGTAAGTGAACGAAAATTTGCGTTTTAAGCGAAACGAAATTTCGCGCTACGCTTGGTTTGGTTATGACAAAATCGTTGCTGGTACTGTACCTTCAAACTGTGGCGTTCTTTCTGCAAGGCATGGGTTTACGGTGTGAAGCATTTAGTTGCTTAAGCAATATGAACTATTTTAATTCATAAAACTCAGATGCCACAATGCAATGCATAAAACATTATTTACTAAATGTCTGTAAGCAGACAGGAAATACTTTAGCATCTGTTCAACAAGTAATGCCAACTGTTTAAAAAAAGGACTTCTGGCTGTCGTACACTTATAAAATATCATCATTTTCACTTGATAGCTTGCACTAAGATGCAATGTTAAAGTCTAAACCAGAGAATTTTGTGAAGCAGGTGGCATTTCCGGTAACACCTGCTTCCGGTAACGTGACAGGATCAGGAGTCCTAAAAGAAAGTTACCATATCATAAAGTTAACTGCTTTTCCTCTCTCCGTTTCGCTTAACAGTTTTACACTGTCTCTTTGATCCCTAACTTACCCTCTTCTCGTTGTTTACTGACAACACGACGAGCCTTCCAAATTGCTCTGCCGGTGTCGGCGGAGATTCTTACCCCTTACCCCTTACCCCCGGGTATAAATATCCTAGTACATTCTTACCCCCGGGTAAGAATATCCTAGGATAAAGTTACCCTAGGTAAAAATATCCTAGGATATTCTTACCCCCAGCTGAGGCGAAGGTATGTATATATTAGCATATTTTTACAGGGTGTAAAAATATCCTAGGATATTCTTACCCGGGGGTCAAAATATCCTAGAATATTCTTACCCCCATTAAGGCAGGCGCCAGGGTAAGTCTATCCTAGGATATTTTTACCCAGGGTAACTTTATCCTAGGATATTTATACCCGGGGGTAAGGGGTAAGAATCTCCGCCAACACCGGTTCAAATAAAGACATGTGAGTCTAGTATTTAATGAAGAAAGACTCACATTATTATTATTGTGTTGTTGTTTTTTTGCCACTGATCGATAACGCGTTATCCATCGTTTAGTTTATATAAACTGTTAATGAGTTATGGTAAATATAAAGATGGCTGATTTTCTTCACGCAGTTAATAAATTCAATACATGACCAGTTTCAGAGGTGAAAGTATGGTATTAAACCACATTAAAACGTTTGTCATACTCTAGATTTATACATAGGCTGTAGTCAGTAATGTTACACATCTTCACAATTTGTGTAATTCCGAAACCACACTTGTGGATATATCGAAAAATTATGATGACAATACTAAATTACTAAAATAATTTAGATCATATTTTGCGTTTATACATCACTTACAGTTAAACGATTTGTAAACTTTTCTAAATAATAGCTTTGGTCTGTCTTTTTATAAAGTTTACTGTCGGTCAAGTTGCTGAACATGAGGCTTGAACATATACTTCTTAAGATCACAAAACATTGATGTGTAAATACGTTTTTCTTTTGTATTTCAAATATGAATCTTAACGAAACTCCTCCGAAAGTTCTAGTTAAGTTTCTCGCTCAGTGATGTTTTGATGACAGCTAAAATCATTGGTTACGTAATCAATGGTTAAGGAAAGGAGATCAGTCGTAAGATTTATGTAAAACCTGAGTATAAATATTCAGCTTTTAACTGTTTCTGAAAGTCCTTGTTATAAATTTGGCTACATTACTTCACATGAAAAGAGAAAAATACGTAAATTCCACTTTTTCCCCCGGACTTAGTAATCCCGAAAACCCCTGAGTACTGTTCCTATAAGTCCATCATTCAAATGCTTTCATCCATGCGTGCCAACTATCCAGATTGTTGCGCTGTAGCTCTGCAGACAGTTTGGACACCAGTCAACAGCTGAGCGGTTCTTCAGTAATTGCAATCTTGTAGTGACAAACAGAAGAGCGAAGATGAAAGAAGAGAATTTGGAGACCTGTTTAATCACTTTAACGTTCAGCAGTCTATGAAATCATGATGAACAAATCATAGTTCATGAATGCTTTCATTATCCTCAGCATGTCATTCATTCCTTTGCAATAAATGTTTCATATTATTATTAATTTACACCATTTTTTTGTCCTTAAAACTGAAAAGTAGTTATCAAAAATAGATGCTACAAAATGCTAATTTTCAGATTCAAGGTGCTATAAAATTAATTTAAAAATGCTATATTCACCTACCTCTATTAAACATGTATGAATTAGTAGAGGACAATGTAAGGACAAAATATTACGCTTAGGGTCATTAGATAGTTCAACACAGTGAATCAAAGCTGTGTTCAGTCTTGATCGCTAGCTATTCACGCTGTCTTGACTTCCTCGTCATTGAAATATGGGTATTTTCTTATGTCGATATAAATAAGTGTCAGTGTTTTTTTTTTAGTGGTTAGTGCACCGGGAACCGCCTGTGGGCATTACTTCCGGTGCGTCTTATCACTAACGTTTATGGCCACCATTTGTGCGTACACTTAGGACAACACAAGTGAGTGCTCAGACGTATGCCAACACAAGTGCACACTTAGGACAGCACACAAGAATAACACCCAGTCCGAGCCAGGAATCGAACCTGAGACCTCCGGCGTGCAATGCCATGGGACTAACCACTAGGCTACCGGGGCCGGACAGGCTTTTTGGGTTGTTCGTTCAAATTTTCTCACTGCGTCGTTATTTGTTATCATCGTGGCGTACTTGGTTACCACAACGCTCTAATATTTTTCCACTAGTGGGTCTTGTGATAAAGTCTGACGATTGAAGATTTCGCGGAGTAATGCACATCCAGCTTAAACACATAACTTTAAACAATTAGTTCCATGTCTCGTTTAGCGAGTTTAAATGTCGCTGTTTTCAGAAAACACAGTGGTATGAAATCACATACCACATTAACGTGTATTAAAGTACGTACCCGGCTTTGATTTGTAGACTAAAATATCTTTATTTAACTACTAGCATTAACTGCAAATCTTGGCATTAATTTGACAAAGCTTCATCAGGAAGAGCATATTACTGAAGCTGAGAAAAATACAGGTAGGCGTTCAAATCAAGCATAACATCAAACAGTTTTATCCACCAAACAAAAGATAACAAAAAGAGATCCTTTGGTAAATAAATTGATTCTGAACACTTAAACTGTATATGTTCAGCATCATTGCCTTAGAGGTTTGCTGAACGCTGAACAGATGAAGAAGACCAAGGAATGAATATATAAGTGAACGAGGTTGTATAAAAGTGTATGTATGCAATGTGGAATACGTTCTACCTAAGAGTAGGGTATACGCAATAGTAGACGCAATTAGTGACTCAAATACTGGACATAAAAAAACGCTAGAATGTAATAGACGAAAGAGTAAATGTTTAGGATTCATTAGATCGAGAGCCTCCGTGAATGTTAATTTAGTTTTAATGGACGACTCTGGACAGACATACAAAATTGTAACTGCAAATAGTTGATTATTAGTTTAAATTAGGTTAGGTACGATGATTATTAAAGGCTTATTAAAGAAAATAATTTTTCAACAGCGACTTTATCGCAGTGGAAGTTTCGATCGCTCTGGATCTAATGAGACGTGTAAACGTTTTATAGGAGAATGACTAATGAAACAAAAATCTTAGATCCAGTGGATGATAAGGAAAAATCTCTTCATTCGTAATACTGTTTCAAAAATTCACCTACAGCTTATACGATAGTTGGTTGTTCTGACGATAAAGTTTTTTAAGTGGCAAATTGTTTGTGCTATTCAGTTTTACAACTGTTCAATGCCACACCGTATCCCTTCTCACCAAGCCGAATTTTCACTTTTGACATTGAACCTAATAAGTTTTTTATTTTCGATTTATTTCTTAAGATTGATGAAGTGGATCTGTCATTTAATTCTGGTGCGTGGCCTACATTTACTTTTTTTTGTTAGTGTTATTGCACCAGGAACCGCCTGCGGCCATTACATCTGGTGCGCTATCACTAACGATTATGGCCACTTTTTGTTCCGACATTGAGTGCAGACTTAGGACAACACAAGTGAGTGCTCAGACTTAGGCCACACAAGTGCACACTTAGGACAGCACAAACATCCATGTCTTACGCGGGATTCGAACCCACGACCTTTGGGACAAGAGACAGGCACACTACCTACTCCCCCAAGCAGGTTGACACATTTACTATTTAGAAACACAAGAAAATACAGCCTTAACATTTTCAAGTAACTGACCGGTTAAACTACTATAATAAATAACTCTCACTTGTGTTCCTAAACCAGGTTGCGAATTACAGACAATGAGAAGGATATCCCTACCTCTTTAAACTATTTCCATCATTGAGGAGGTTGACCAGTTTTCCATTGTAATCTCTCTAAAACAAGATAGTCTCTAGAGCTGTCAATAAACGTAACTAAATGCTGCAATAAACTGTTTCTGGGAGCAACAGGATCAAGTCCCTTGTCAATATTATTCCATCAAGTTCCCCATACATTAGAGATTAGCACATTTGGCTCGTCTTTCGAGTCCAAAGATTCTGAAAACAAGTGATAAATGCCTGAGGTTAAATTGGATGACCCCCATCTAATCATGACTAGTCAAGTCTTCCGTCCCACCTCCATTAGGGCCGGTTTTCAAGAATGCAGTGAAACTGATCTAACTGGAGTTGGAGTCAAGCGTGATGATTGCCACGAGCCAGGGCGCTCTGGTTCGAGGTCTGAACTANCGATCGACTATTAGTGAAGCCCAAATTCTGGTTTACTGCTGTGTGCAACTTAATCTTCATTGCCTCCCTAGCTTATGCATAAGGTTTGAAGCGAATTTATTTAGGGTGACAGAGGGGCGGAAGTAAACTTTGGTCTGTAGCTTCTGTAATTTGGTGATTATATAATGAACAGAGGTAAACACTGACTTACAACAAATACAGCTGACTGCTAGCATTAGACCTACAGTGTAAAATTGACTCTGCTAATTTCTTATATATATACAGGATGATTCATAAGTGATGGTACAAACTTCTATGGTAAGTTCAAGAGACCAATACAAATCGATATTCAAGAGTGACATTTTTTTAATCGCCCCATTTTCGAGATATTTAATTTTTAAAATAATATGATAAATAT
>KZ882388.1:3835-21059 GCA_003456935.1 Machilis hrabei
TCACACCCAGCCCTGGCCAGGAATCGAACCTGGGACCTCCAGCGTGCAAGGCCAAGTGGCTAACCACTAGGCTACCGGGGCCGGCTCAAAAGACGATTTCGGAAATTAATCTACTCTCTCACTGAACCCATTGCTATATCGGCCATTTTCGTCATATTCGACATCTCGAAACTCCATACAGTGTCAACCCTCACTCGGAAACAGTTTGTTTACATGCCCCGAAAACTAGTAAGTTCAGAGTCTTCTTATTTAACGTTAAGAGTCAGCATTGCTGAGCTCCGAGACTAGATAGAATTGCGTCGAGTGTAATCACAAAAACATTTTTTAGTTAGTTCTGGTTAAAGTAAGGTGAAATCGGCTAAACAAGTTGTAAAGAGCATACCTTGTACCACATAACAGTTGTAATTAAATCGCTTAAGTCGAGACTATACTGATAGGAAATTGATTCCATATAGTATTGACTTTACCGATTAATTATAACTGTTATATAGTACAAGGCATGTTATTTATGACTTATTTAGCCGATTTCACTTTATTTTAACCAGAATTAAGTAAAAAAAAGGTTTTTGTAATTACACTCGAAACAATTCTAAATAGTTTTGAAGCTCAGAATTGCTGAGTCTTATTTACTTTAAAGCTAACTTCAACATATGTTCTTTTTTTTTAATTTTAAATATAATTAGGAACTAAACCAATATCTTGCGAACAACATTTAAATTTTCTTCCGAATATAGACAAATACATCCAACTAAAGACAAAATCACGTGATCACTTGTTTCGGTTATTCCGGAGTCATTCAATCCACTTTAATTCAACATTGTATTTGTAAATCTTGAAACACTAATGCACTCATGAAATTAGCAAAACAGATGAATGACAACAATTCAATAAACTAGGCTTCTGAAATTGTGCTGTGAATTTCCAAAGCACCAAAATAAGGACAAGCTCTTTCAATAGACCTGCAAAACTATCTTCGAGACAATGCTTCAGAAACCAGAATGCGATCTGACATTGCGCTGTAAACATTCAGATTAATGTAAATGATCAGTAAATGTTAGTACAATGCACATGTATTATTTCTGTATACCAAATGGTTAAAACCTATCTCATTGACAGCTCAGGCATTATCCTATTACTGGCCTATTGAGTTACTCCGCAAAGACAATAAACTTCCGCAACGCACGGTGAACAATAATACACAAAATGACAAATCACACAAATTGTCACAGACTGTTTAAACGGTTTCCAAATGTATTTGTCAAACTCTTAGTGAGCGGCTGTTTCATTTTAATACCGAAAATTTATTTACAATAAAATTATTTTAATGTTATAAAGTACCAGCAACGGTTTTGTCATTTCCAAACGTGTGGCGCAAAATTTCGTTTCGCTTAAAACGCAAATTTTCGTTCACTTACCAAGCAACGAAAATATTTCATTCGCTATGTCTTTCAGGCAGAACCTAATGAAACATGAGAAGAACCTCTTCAGCAGGAGTCGGTCCCTCATCTCACGGCCTCTCAACAAGAATTTCGTTTGACTAGATGATACTTGATTTTTATTATTATTGATTCACAGGTGTTTTGTACTGTATCTTTAAAATGAAATATATTATCAGCATGATGCGTAAAATAATTACAAGTAATTTATCATTCTTGAGTAACTGAAACATTATTCTTGCCTACCTCTAATGTATTTAGCACTACTTCACATTTTTTTTTATTCTTGTAGTTTCTACTTAAATGTAAAACAAAGTTAACAAAACATGCGTTCGGGGTTTCAAATAGCATAACTCGTTGGAATAGACACACCCTGATCTACGGTGACGCCCTGTATAAAACGCAGGTAGAAGTATAACCACTATGTCTGTCCTTTGTGCGCTGTTGCCAGATTGTCAGACATTTTTGTCAAAGTTTGCACAAATGTATGCGTCGAATACAAAATGTCACTGCCCTTTTCGCTTCCATTTTCGAATCTGAATATCTCCGGTAAAGAAAGTTCGATAATTTTGAAACACGCTGTATACATTTTATATCTCTCAGTAGATTAAGCAAATTCAATTCCACACTGCATTTGGCATATTTATCTTTATTCGTGACTAAATAACCAGTCAGCTCTGTAACTTTTGTAACGAACAAGGGTACAAGATCATTTGCGTATAATTTCAGAACTGCTAACAAGGAAAATTGTTCAGTGGTGAGTTTACCGATTTCAATTATACTTTTTAAATTGGCTTTTCTAGACAAAGTCATACAAATTACAAATAAGGCTAATACCGATTCACATAGGAAATGTTCTTGTGTGATTCAAATCAGTAGTTCAACGCTAAGTGCAGCTCTCTTTAGAGTTTGAACTCTCTATGCCGCGTGAACTCGAATCCAGGATTGTTAATTTATTAATTTTTGTATTTAATCATAACATACTTTAATTCTTTAATTTTTCTTCCATTAGGTATCGGCAGGAATGGGAAAATTTTTACCTGTACTTCGTATTCGCTGTTTAGCAAATATAGAACAAGTTTTGGTATCGGATAGTTAGCGACAACATTCCTGGTAATAATTTCGTCCTTAAAACTACCATTCATGAAATTATAAAAAGAATAAACTTGGAAGTGGGTAATTCAAAGGATTGCACAAAAAACTTCAAAAAACTCTTTCTCAATTTTTTAAATTTTATAAAATACAACTATACGTTCATGCCTGTCATGGTTCTATTTCTTCCAGAATTCGTAACATATTTATTTATTTTATTTAAAATTTTGGTACAGTAATTTATGTCAACCACTCTGCTATTTTCAGCTTACTTCAAGAGTAACTTTATTCGTGGCGTAGTAAAGCCTTTGATTTGCTTTTCCCATTCATCACGTTTCCCAAAGTCAAATTCATACTCAGCTCAATTCCAACTCTTTGTCTATTGGTGTCATTAATATCATAGAAAATCTGTTTAATGAAACAAATGATAACAGTGTAGCATATCGTGACGTCATAAAAATTAATTTCTTCTCACGTAGTTTTTATCTTGTAATTACGTGCTTCAAAGTCTTACTGTTTCGTCATATTTACAGCCGGTCCCGGTAGCCTAGTGGTTAGCCACTTGGCCTTGCACGCCGGAGGTCCCATTTTCAATTCCTGGCTATGGCTGGGCGTTATTCACTGTCTCAATAAAAAGTGTTCATCATCAACTTCATACAAAAAATAGTGAGTACTGGATATGTAAACTGGCTCGAATGACCCATGTGTATCGAGTAGCCGTAAAACCTCACATCATCATCATCATATTTATCAATTCTAAGCGACGAAAAATATTGTGTTTTTATTCATGCTACTGGTATACACTTCATCTGAAAGACGTAGCGAATGTAGTTTTTTCGTTGGATTGGTAACTATACGAGAATTTGCGTTCTAAGCGAAATGTAATTTGTCGCTACGCTTCATTTCAACATGAATAAATCAATGCTATTACTGTAGGGACCAGCCAAACAAAATACATCAGAAGAATAAAACGGAAGTGAACTTATCGAAGCATATCCTGTTACGCTCTTGAAAACTAAAACCTTCCTTTAGTATTTTTAACTCCGTAAACACAGTCGAGTTCAGTTCCTTAACGTTGTGGTGTCACAGTGTTGAATAGCAGATCTCTACAGGTGGACTTGTGTTTTTCCAAGTACTCGATAAGGTTTGCGTGCAAGTGAGTTTGTAACTGTTCTAAAAAAGAACACTATTTAAGTAGTGTGGTGTACTGCAATTTGGGAATTTGTAAAAAAAAATGGTGAACATAATAGTGCTCTTGCTGCCAATAATAGCCACTCTAGTTTTGGTAGTGGCATCACAGGAAAATGCATGTCCACTAAAAGTGAAGTGTTCCAACCGCTCTCACTGCAATAAGATAAACACTTGCTCAGTTACGTGTAAGTTAGAGAGCTCAATCTTAATTAGCTTTGTCGTTGTCGTTAAATATCGTCAACAAATAGTGAATATTAAATGTCCTGAGAATATAACTGCGGAACANCTCGCCAAAATACCAACTAATTTTGAATTTTCTCCAGAACAACTCATTTTTGTGAACTGTCCGTTTCCTGCAACACCCCTGAAAGGTATGTTTCAAAGTTTCAAAGAACCGTTTCACATAATATGGACAAACAAACTTACGAAAGCAAATAACGTGGCCTGTATTCCTGCTGAAAATTTCTTCGCAGGCCTTCAAATTAACAAAATTGGTTTGAAAAAAATGAACATTGGAAGACTTCCTCACAAAATTTTTACTAATTTGACCAAACTGGAAGTGCTGAATCTGAGTTTCAATTCTCTGACTGCATTGCCATCTTTCGAAGATCTAGTGAGCCTCGAAGACGTTTATCTCAGTGACAATAAACTTACATCAATTCATGCTACACAGTTTGAAAAGCAGTCCAATTTGAAGTATCTTGACCTGAAGAACAATTTTTTAACAAACTTATATATAGCTATTTCAAGTATAAAAATAGACTTATCAAATAATACATTTGAAAGTATGGATTGTGACTGCCTACAGGGAAACAATGTGGACACCTTTTTACTTAAAGATAACAAAAAAATAATGCAAAGCATAAATAACAAATTTCTTCTTAATTGTAATGACGTTTCTTGGATAGACATGAGTAATAGTCAAATCAGTGCTGTACCAAAATCTCTTTTTACAAACAAAAAGTACTTGTGGACACTAATATTAAATAATAACAATATTTCACTAATTCCTGTACAGAGTTTTATAGGAATTCCTGTTCTGTATACGTTTTTGATTTCGAATAATTCATTACAAGATATATCATGCAATTTATTCCATAATCTGAGTAACTTATATGAAATTGACTTGAGCTTCAACAAATTACGTAATATATCATGTAATATTTTTGGAACATTTGAACGTAATTGCAGTTTACAAATTCTCAATGTGAGTCACAACCAGTTGCATTCAATTTCGCCTTCCTCATTCAATTGTCTTTTTAAGCTCACTCAACTTGATTTAAGTCACAACGAATTAAGAATTATATCACGTGATTTCTTCTCCAACACTACCAACTTGGAGTTCCTGGACTTAAGTTTCAATGACATATCTGAATTTGACAAACCAATTAAATTACCGCACTTACGGGATTTAGATGTTGGACACAATTTGGTTGTAGACTTCTTTTGGGTATTATACTCAGACTTTCCTAATCTAAAGAGTTTGAAAATCATAAACAAAAAAAGGGAATCTAAATACTTAATAGACTGGAGATCTATGTTAGGTAGGATAACCTATCATTACCAAAAGCTCGAAATACTTTACATCCACAATGCTTTGACTAACATTCCAAATGAGCAATACAAGTTTCACTTTTATGCCCCCCATTTAAAGATAATGAGTTTAGAAAACAATAATATTAGGATTTACACATTAGACTATTTTACGAATTTGAAAGAACTGACCCATCTTAATCTCAGAAATAACAGAGTCACAGCTTTGAGTAAAAAGGATATATTCTTTGAGTCAGAATACCTAATTGTCGATTTAAGAGAAACGTCACTATCAACAATAGATATTGGTGGCACTATGGCACGTAATGCGTACCATTCTAGCCTAGATAAGGGCCCATCATGTCGTATACTAATAGATAACAACCCCTTCGTGTGCACTGAACCTTTCATGAGACTATCAGATACTTTAAAAGACACGCTGATTATGACTGGCAAATCTCCTTCTGGTAAAACCAGAGAATCGGTGATTGACATGACAGAGGCGCATCGTTGTGTCGCTCCTAGAAATCTAAAAGGGAAACCTATTCACCTAGTGGATATACTTAACCCGTTGGATGCTCTAGTGGTACAATCTCTACACAACCTTTTAAACTTAGAAGATGATATATGTACAGATTTCGTGAAGTATGGTTAATGATATCTGGATGATATGTGATAAGATCGCTAACATGATGTGGAGAGTAGGTTCCACAGGTCGTGGATTCGATCCCCGCTGAGGAAGACAAATTCTATCAGTAAAAATTGAAACATCTTTCGTTAAAAGATCCAAGATGAAGACTTTCAAAAACTTAAGATCAAAAAAAAAATGTTGCGATGCCTTTGATGGATATTATTCATTTTCTGGTTAGTTCAACTTGCAACGTTTCGAGACATAACTGTACTCTCGATATCAGGTATCATGAAATCGCTGTTTGAAATTGGTCTGAAATTTTCTTTGTCACTATCTTAAGATCCAGAATCGAGTATGATATCCACTCAGCTACCGGGTAACCGATTCAGTAGAGTTACCTCTCGAAACGTTGCAAATAGAGATAACCAGACAGAGGATAATGTCTAAGTAAATAATGTTGTAAGTTGTTTAAAACTACAAATATTGCTTTTGTTTTTAATATTATTATTTTTAAATGTTAAGGAAAATCCACATCTTGTCTACCATTATTTAAGGTTCTTGAAATCACCATATGCTTTTTGCTTTCCATAATTGCAAAGAGCAAAATGACTCCAATTAGTGTCATTTTGTTTTATGACTCATGTTTCAGTTTTGTCAACAAATTTTCATTTTGGGTAGCATCCAGATGTTTGTAATGACAGAAGTGAGTAAAGGAACGCCTGTGAGACACAGAAACATCGAACAGATTCCAGGGACAAATTCCCGGCGGAAGTTAAGCCCCAGAGGTTTTTAAATATTACATTTTATACTGGCTTGAACATTTTCTTAGATAAAGATGAATTACTGTTCACAAGAATAAAAGGTACCTAAGTTAAGGATTATTATAGTTGAAAAGTCTTATAGGTGTATAGATATTATCTTTACTCACTTTTAAAAGCTGAAAAATGTAAGGGCCGATGAGTAAAAGTGATTAAACTGACGAAATAGGCCGAAACACATGATTGAGTAGATATGAGAGGCAGTGATAACATTTAAACTGTTTTCCAGTCATTAAATCACATGTNTAGCTCTTAACTCCTTCAGCTACTGCACGAAACATGTGTGTGTGTGTACACTGAGAAAAAATAGTGGTTACTTCATCAAATAAATAGTTGTCAGAACTACTTCTTTTTGTTGAATATTAATAATCAGTTTCGTTTGTTGCCACAACTACTTTTCTATGATGGCACTGCAGTCGAGTAGATAATGATGAAAGTGGTTGACTGTACTACTTCTTGCAAGGTGCGGGATCATTGTCAATTTAATACTGCCATTTAAATGAAGCAGTCATAGTATAAAATAAAAATTATCCAATGTGAACATTTTTATTTTATGATACGAACCGCTGTATAGGGTTGAGAATTTTAATTGAAAGGCGTTAGTTGCAGTTTTGTATAGTGGTACTTCAACTTAAATACGTAAAATGTGACGTGTGTTTGTAAACTATTATACATTACAAGCTTGTAACGCTTGTTATAAAACGTATACAAGGTTTGGAATACATGAAGCTACTTTTGAACCACCCTGTATTGTTTACATAAACCATCCACATATGTCGTGAAGTATTGTCTATATTATCATAAAATCTAAGTATCTCAGTATTTGCAAGCATCCGCAAGAAAAAATGTGTTATTTTTTTATAAACCAATTAATTCAACCACCCGTGATTGTAATACATTAAAATTGGTTTTATTGTTTGTTAATTTAGCATTTTTATTTTCAAATACAGATTTGACCTGAAAAATATAATACTACTTAACTATTGAATTGCTTTATGAACCCAGACCTCTTAAAAACACTCTAACACAATTAATATAAACTAACAACATGATTTAAATTAGGCAACGCTATTTTAATCTAAAAAAAACTTGTATGTGTTATCAAAAACAACGTAGAGTACATTATTTATTGCTGCAATATAAGATACAGGGTTAGCTCATCAAACTCAGTCGCCATGAATTCTGCTATAATGAATACAAAGAACTGCAGTGACGAAAATAAGGGCAGTCGAAATGATTTCAGCAGTGTGTCCGTTGGATGTCAGCACTATCAGATATCGCTATTCTGAGTAATAATTTTGGGAGCGAGTGATTAATTAAGAGGAGTTGTTATTTTGCCCAAAGGAGATTAGCAGGAAACATTTCTAGAGTTCCTGTGTTGCCCTCACTAAAAAGGATTGAAAAGCAGGTATGTTTATAAGTATATATGTTTTTCCGTTTATATTTTGGGGAAACCTCTAAATCTTAGTGTTAAGGTAATAAGTACACTATCAATGAATTAAGTGGAATTAAGTTGTAAAATATTTCACATAAACTTACACCACTTTAAGATATTATCGCCCAAGCAGTCATTGTAAAGAATTTTAACAACTCGCTAGAACATATATTATGATCATATTTGGAATTATTATCACCGAAATGGACGACTTTAGCTACACTTATTTAGGGAAGTTAATAAATATTATCTTGAATGAGAATAATATCTGAGATTATTTTTACTCCGGTTTTAAAGGGCCACGAAGTAACTCGTCATTATCAGGCATAGTTGTATTTGAAAATTTGGTCCGACCTTTACTTATTAGAGTTTATAATTTTCTTATTATGTTCGGAAGGTTTCGTAATTTATATTTTCTAGGTATTTAAACGATCGAACCAGTTTACGAAGAAGAAACAAGTTTTGAAAAACACTTCAAACTCTTTCCAAATAAACTGAGATTACTCTAACATTAAAATATATAAAAATATAATGGGAGTCAAGAAAATAAGCTTTGAAACACTCAGACCTGCAGCGGTAGCTCTTACTTGCACTTTGGGTAGACCTGACGAGTTTTGGCACAGTACATTTTCTGAAGTAGTACAGTGTTACGTACAAGAACCAATCTAACTTCAGAGCATCCTACCGATGTGAGGTGTAATATTTTCACATCGACGCCGTCTATTAAACCGCATGTAGCTTGTGGCGAGCAAAGCGACCGAACACTGAAGTTACATAGATATCAGTAGGAAATTTGAGATTGTTGTCATTCAATCAGGGCACGTGGTTCACTCCAGGGTTGCCAGATGGTGAAGCATAATTTTCAAATCGCCAAATAGCAGCATTTGTATCGAAATAACAGTGCTGATTTTAAACTTAAGCATACAAACACTTTCATCCATAATACAATTACTAAAATAACGTGGGTTTAATATTTTAATACCCAATATCTTATCTCATTGTTAAACGGCTAACAACCAATGTGGGTTAAATGCATGATTTGTGAGGTGCAGTCATAGCTTATCCATCATTTTTGTTTTGACAGTAGCCTACATCCTACACGTAGTAAAATACAACATGTACAGTACCAGCATCGATTCTGTCATATCCAAACGAAGCGTAAAATCCTGAAAGACGTAATAGCGAATTTAATTTTTCGTAGCTTGGCAAGTGAACGAAAATTTCCGTTTTAAACGAAACGAAATTTCCCGCTACGCTTCGTTTGGATATGACAAAATCGTTCCTGGTACTGTACCTTTAATGATTTGACAATAGTATAATCCTTATTCTGACTTTTTATGACATGCATCATGCCTAAGAAGTATGTTTATTTTATTTAAAATATTTTGTAAAATAAAATGTGGCATCAGACTGGTATCCACCAGGATGCATGCAGATATCTATATCGGATTGGCCCGCAGTTATTATGACAATATTATTTCTAAGAAATAATACAAGGAAAAAATAAATGTATGAAGTTCGTACAGCAGGAAAAAGTTTTTAAAAATGAATGTGTTTAGTGACGTTTGGTTTTTAATTGTATTCATTTTTTAAACGCTACTAATTAATTAAAAGTTATAAAAGATTAAAAATTTGTATTATAAAAGAAATATATTTTGACATTAAATTAAAATATTGTTCTCAGACAATTACTTAAATGTAAGACGTTGCAATTTTACTGATCAAATTTGTCTTGCTCAGCTGGAATCGAACCAAGGACTTGTGGAAGCATATTTTAGCGATCTTTTCTCAGACAGACCAAATTTAAATGTAATACTTGAGCAAAGGCAAAATATATTTCAATATAATCTAATAAAAATTAATAACAAATCTTGTACTTGAATATTTAGATAAGCTTCAAGTATCAAGTCTCAGATACAAAGTTCATGTTAGCAGGTCCTTACAAAATGTTGTCTTCTTTAGACGGGCGAAAGATCTCTAACTTTAGCTGAAGAATAAGTTCCACAAAGTCCTGGGTTCGATTCTAAGCAAGTGAGAAATTTAAAATTGAAATATATTTAATTTTAATATTTTGAAATTGTTACGTACAAATTTTGTTTCAAACATTTAATCAGTAATAACTTTTCAGCATTAAAGAAGCAGAAATGGAACGGGTCATAAGGTCATTCACGTAAAGTGAGTCACATTTTAGCACCTGGTTAGTGGGTCAGGCAGAGATTTCTCCAAGTGACCCAATTCTAGAATGTGAACTGATATGTCATTTCGTCTTCAGGTAGCAAATTCAGTAGAGTCAGATATTCTTGACACAAATATTTGATTCATGTTTGCTCTGCATTGTAGTAAATATGTTGATATACAGTCTTTAAAGAGGGATTCTAGTTTGAGTGTGGCATGAAAACTTTCGCCTCATTTTGTAGGTTTTAATTTTTTTATAGCTTCCAAACATTCCAGTCACAATTCAATCGCTTAAGTCGAGACTATATTCATAGGAAATTGATTCCTAACAGCAGACAGTTAGGAATCGATTTCCTTAGAATATAGCCTTGGCTTTCGCAATTTAATTATAACTGTTATATGGTACAAGGTATGTTTTGTACGGCTTGTTTACCCGATTTGACTTTACCTTAATCAGAATTAAGTAAAAAAAGGTTTTTGTAATTACACTCGAGACAATCCTAAATAGTTTTGGAGCTCAGAATTGCTAAGTCTTATTTACTTTATTACTAACTTAAAAATATGTTCTTTTTTTCCAATTTTAAATATAATTAGGAACTAAACCAATATTTTGCGAAAAACATTTAAATTTTCTTACGAATATAGAAAAATAACACCCACAAAAGACAAAGTCACGTGATCACTAGTTTCGGTTATTCCGCAGTCATATAATCCACTTTAATTCAACATTGTAATTGTAAATCTTGAAACACTAATGCACTCATGAAATGAGCAAAACAGATTAATGATAACAAGTCAATAAACCAGGCTTCTGAAATTGTGCTGTGAATTTCCAAAGCACCAAAATAAGGGCAAGCGCGATCTGCTCTTTCAATAGACCTGCCAACGTATCTTCGAGACAATGCTTCAGAAACCAGAATGTGATCTGATATTGCGCTGTAAATATTCACAATAAAGTTTAGGAACAGTAAATGTTAGTACAATGCACATGTATTATTTCTGTATACCAAATGGTTAAAGCCTATCTCATTGACATCTGAGATATGAACCTGTTTCTGGGCTATAGTGTTACTCCGCAAAGACAATAAACTTCCGCAACGCACGTTGAACAATAATACACAAAATGACAAATCACACAAATTGTCACAGATTCTTTAAACGATTTCCAAATGTATTCGTCAAACTCTTAGTGAACGGCTATTTCATTTTAATACCGAATATTTAATTACAATAAAATTATTTTAATGTTATAAAGTACCAGCAACGATTTTATCATATCCAAACGAAGCGTGGCGCAAAATTTCGTTTCGCATAAAACGCAAATTTTCGTTCATTTACCAAGCAACGAAAATATTTCATTCGCTACGTATTTCAGGCAGAGCCCCTGATGAATCATGAAAAGAACCTCTTCAGCAGGAGTCGATCCCTCATCTCACGGCCTCTCAACAAGAATTTCCTTTGAATAGATGATACTTTGATTCGCAGTTGTTTTGTACTGTATCTTTAAAACGAGAGATATTATCAGCATGATGGCTTTAATAATTACAAGTAATTTATCATTCTTGTGTAACTGAAACATTATTCTTGCTTACCTGTAATGTATTTAGCACTACTTCACATTTTTCTTTTCATTCTTGTGGTTGCTACTTAAACGTCAAACAAAGTTAACAAAACATGCGTTCGGGGTTTCAAACAGCATAACTCGTTGGAATAGAGAACATCCTGAACTACGGTGACACCCTGTAGCAAACGCAGATAGAAGTATAACCACAATGTTTATCCTTTGTGCGCTGTTTCCAGATTGTGAGACATTTTTATCAAATTTGGCAAAAATGGATGCGTCGGATACAAAATGTCACTGCCTTTTTCGCTTCCAATTTTGAATCTGAATATCTCCGGTAAAGAAATTGCGTTAATTTTGAAACACGCTGTATACCTTTTATACCTCACAGTAGATTCAGCAAATTCAATTTCACGCTGCATTTCGCAAATTTATCTTTGCAGTAGTTGTCGATTTTATTATTTGTTTATTCGTGACTAAATAACCAGCCAGCTCTGTAACTTTTGTATGGTATACTATACCACGAACAAGGGTACAATATCATTTGAGTATAATTTCAGAACTGCTAACCAGGAAAATCGTGCAATGGTGAGATTACCGATTTCAATGATATTTTTTTTAAATTGGCTTTTCTAGAGAAAGTTATACAAATTAAAACATAAGGCGAATGCTGATTCACATAGGAATTTTTCTTTTTTGATTTCAATCAATAGTTCAACGCTAAGTGCAGCGCTCTTTAGAGTTTGAACTCTCTTTGCCGCGTGAAATCGAATCCATGATTGTTAATTTATTAATTTTTATGGAAAGAGTGGATAAACTATATGTTTAAGCATAACGTACTTTACTTCGTTAATTTTTCTTCCACCAGGTATCGGCAGGAATGGGAAAAATTTTACTTGTACTTCGTATTCGCTTTTTAGCAAATATAGAACAAGTTTTGGTATCGGATAGTTATCGACAATAGTCCTGGTAAAAATTTCGTCCTTAAAACTATCATTCCTGGAAATATAAAAAGGATAAATTTGATACATTTGGAAGTGGGTAATTCAAAGGGTTACACAAAAAACTTCAAAAACTCTTTCTCAATTTTTTTAATTTTAATAAATCACTCATACAGGTATACGTTCATGCCAGTCATACTTCTGTTCCTTCCAGAATTCGTAACACATTTCTTTATTTTATTTAAAATTTTGGTACAGTAATTTATGTCAACCANTCTGCTATTTTCAGCTTACGTCAAGATAACTTTATTCGTGGCGTAGTAAAGCCTTTCATTTGCTTTTCCCATTCTTCACGTTTCCCAAAGTCAAATTCATACTCAGCTAATTATCAACTATTGTGCATCATACATTTGTTGTCTATTTGTGTCATTAGTATCATAGAAAAATCCGTTCAATGAAACAAATGATAACAGTGTAGCTTATCATGACTTCATAAAAATTAAGTTCTTCTCACGTAGTTTTTATCTTGTAATTAGGTGCTTCAAAGTCTTACTGTTTCGTCATATTTATCAATTCTAAGCGACGAAAAATATTGTGTTTTCATTCATGATACTTCACCTGAAAGACGTAGCGAATGTAGTTTTTCGTTAGATTGGTAACTGAACGAGAATTTGCGTTCTAAGCGAAATGTAAATTGTCGCTACGCTTCATTTCAATATGATTAAATCAATGCTGTTACTGAAGCAGCTAGCCAAACAAAACATATCAGAAGAATAAAACGGAAGTGAACTTATCGAAGCATATCCTGTTATGCTCTTGAAAACTAAAACCTTCCTTTAGTATTTTTAACTCCGTAAACACAGTCGAGTTAAGTTTCTTAACGTTGTGGTGTGACAGTGTTGAATAGCAGATCTCTACAGGCGGACTTGTGTTTCTCCAAGTACTCTATAAAGTTTGCAAACAATTGAGTTTGTGGCAGTTCCCAAACAGAACACTATTTAAGTAGTGTGGTGTAGTGCAATTCGGGAATTTCTAAAAAAAATGGTGAACATAATAGTGCTCTTGCCGCCAGTAATCGCCACTCCAGTTTTTGTAGTGACATCACANGAAAGTGCATGTCCACTGAAAGTGAAGTGTTCCAACCGCTCTGACTGCACTAAGATAGACACTTGCAAAGTTACGTGTAAGCTAGAAAACTCAATCTTAATTAGCTTTGTCGTTGAATTTCGTCGACAAATAGTGAACATTAAATGTCCTGAGAATATAACTGCGGAACACCTCGCCAAAATACCAGATAGTTTTGAATTTTCTCCAGAAGAACTGATTTTTGTGAACTGTCCGTTTCCTGCAACACCCCTGAAAGGTATGTTTCAAAGTTTCAAAGAACCGATTGACATAAAATGGACAAACAAACATACGAAAGCAAATAACGTGGCCGGTATTCCTGCTGAAAATATCTTCGCAGGCCTTCAAATTAACAAAATTAGTTTGAAAAAAATGAACATTAGCAGACTTCCTCGCAAAATTTTTACGAATTTGACCAAACTGATAGAGCTGAACCTCAGTTTCAATTCTCTGACTGCATTGCCATCTCTTGAAGATCTAGTGAACCTGAAACATGTTTATCTCAGTGACAATAAACTGACATCAATTGATGCTACACAGTTTCAAAATCAGTCATATTTGATGAATCTTGACTTGAAGAACAATTTTTTAACAAACATGTATATATATATTTCAAGACATGTTAGACGTACTGAATTAGATATATCAAATAATAGTTTTGAAAGTATGGATTTTGACTGCTTACAGGGAGAATATGTGGATACTTTTTTATTGAGAGGTAACAAGAAAATAATGCAAAACATAAATAACAAATTTCTTCGTCATTGTAGTTCTGTTCGGTTGATAGATATGAGTAATAGTAAAATCAGTGCTGTACCAAAATCTCTTTTTACAAACAAAGACTACTTGTGGAAACTAATATTAAATAACAACAATATTTCACTAATTCCAGTTGAAAGTTTTATAGGAATTCCTGTTCTGTATAAGTTTTTGATTTCCAATAATTCGTTGCAAGATATATCATGCAATTTATTCCATAATCTGAATAACTTGTATGAAATTGACTTGAGCTTCAACAAATTAAGTAATATATCATGTAATATTTTTGGCACAGTTGAAAGTGAATGCAGTTTACAAGTTCTCAATGTGAGTCACAATCAGTTGCATTCAATTTCGCCATCCTCATTCAATTGTCTTTTTAATCTCACTCATCTTGATTTAAGTCACAACAAATTAAGAATTATATCACGTGATTTATTCTCTAACACTACCAACTTCGAGTTCTTGGATTTAAGTTTCAATGACATACAAGATTTTGACAAACCAATTAAATTATCGCACTTAATATATTTAGATATTGGTCACAATTTGGTTGTAGACTTCTTTTGGATATTTTACTCAGACTTTCCTAATCTAACGAGTTTGAAAATCGTAAACGAAAAAGGGAAAATCAATGATTTAGGATACGAGTTTTCATTTATACGACGAAAGAGAAGTTATGAAAAGCTTGAAATACTTTACATCCACAATGCTTTGAAGAACGACCAGTTTCCAGTATTGAGGATTCCCTTTAATGCCCCACATTTAAAGGTAATCAGTTTAGAAAACAATAATATTACGATTGGCCCAATATATTATTTTACACCGTTAAAAGAACTGACCTATCTTAATCTCAGAAAGAACAAAGTACCAGCTTTGAGTAAAAAGGATATATTTTTTGAGTCAGAAAACCTAATTGTTGATTTAAGGGAAACGTCACTATCAACAATAGATATTGGTGGCACTATGACACGTCATGCGTACCATTCTAGCCTAGATAAGGGCCCATCATGTCGTATACTAATAGATAACAACCCCTTCGTGTGCACTGAACCTTTCATGAGACTATCAGATACTTTAAAAGACACGCTGATTATGACTGGCAAATCTCCTTCTGGTAAAACCAGAGAATCGGTGATTGACATGACAGAGGCGCATCGTTGTGTCGCTCCTAGAAATCTAAAAGGGAAACCTATTCACCTAGTGGATATACTTAACCCGTTGGATGCTCTGGCGGTACAATCTCTACACAACCTTTTAAACCTAGAAGATGATATATGTACAGATTTCGTGAACTTTTATGATAATTGAGATCTGGCTGAGACGGCCGAGAGGTCTAAAGTATGATAAGATCGCTAACATGAGCTAGAGAAATGGTTCCACAGGTCCTGGGTTCGATCCCCGCTGAGGGAGACAAATTTAATCAGTAAAAATTGAAACATATTTCATTTAAAGATCCGAGATAAAGACTTTTAAAAACTTAAGATTGAAAAAATGTTGCGATGCAAAATGTTTCATCTGGTTTGCGGCCTGCCTTTGATGGATATTATTCATTGTCTGGTTAGTTCAGCCTGCAACGTTTCGAGAGATAACTGCGCTATCGACATCAGGCATCATGAAATGGCTGTCTAAAACTGGTCTGAAATTTTCTCTGTCACTATCTTAAGGTCCAGAGTCGAGTATGATATCCACTCAGCTACCGGGTAACCGATTCAGTAGAGTTGCCTCTCGAAATGTTCCAAATAGAGATAACCAGACAGAGGATAGTGTCTAAGTAAATAATGTTGTAAGGTGATTAAAACTACAAATATTTATTATGTTTTTAATATAATTTTTAAATATTAAGGAAAATCCACATCTTGTCTACCATTTTTTTAAGGTTCTTGAAATCACCATATCCTTTTTGCTTTCCATAAGTGCAAAGAGCAAAATGACTCCAATTAGTATCATTTTGTTTTATGACTCAGTTTTGTCAACAAAATTTAATTTTTGGTAGCATCCAGATGTTTGTAATGATAGAAGTGTTTAAAGGGAGGACTGGGAGACACAAAAACATCCAACAGATACCAGGGACAGATTCCCGGCGGAAGTTAAGCCCCAGAGGTTTTTAAATATTACGTTTTATACTGGCTTAAACAGTTTCTAAGATAAAGATGAATTACTGTTTACAAGATATATATTCATTGAGTAAAAGGTACCTAAGTTAAGGATTATTACAGTTCAAAAGTCTTATAGGTGTTTAGACATTTTCTTTAATCACTTTTAAAAGCTGGAAAATATAAGGGCCGATGAGTAAAAGTGATTAAACTGACACATGATTGAGTAGATATGAGAGGCAACATTTAAACTGTTTTCCAGTCATTAAATCACATGTCTAGCTCTTAACTCGTTCAGCTACTGCACGAAACATGTGTGTGTACACTGAGAAAAAATAATGGTTACTTCATCAATTCCTATTGCTATTGCTATTGGATTATGGTCCCACTGTTATGACATCTTAGGTCTAATGGAGACCCCATCCGCGTCG
>KZ882395.1:5351-17764 GCA_003456935.1 Machilis hrabei
TTGCATTGTCTTGCAGGAAAAACCACCGTTTTGGAAGCATTTTTTATAGTTTCTTTCTCATGGCTCAACTTGATTGGTTTTGCACTACATTTCAGAAGTACGCACCATTAACACACTTCCTCTTAGGAACCCATTGTTGTAGAATTATGCCCATAGAAAAAGCTGTAAAAGAAGATGTGACGTGAAGTCTTCTACAGCAGATATCAGGGACAACTCGTCAGCTGTTTACAGAACCTGTCAAAAGGCTGTGTCTGCGTGTTCGTATGTTGTGGACCAAACTCCGTTTTCTTTCTCATCTAAAAAGGAGAGAGCTATAATAAATAATAGAACAGAATCTTTAATTGATCAACAACAGTTATTGTTCTTGCATAAAAACATCCACTTTGCCAAAGGTTCATTCCACACAGTAATAAATAACAGTGAAGTGCAATGATTGAAAAACTCACTTTATTTCGGGTTGTCATTCTAAGCGTTTTTCCATTACCTGTTGCCAGAGGTTGGTATATTTTGAGATACAGCATTATTCTCCACATTAAAGTTAAAGAAGTAAGGATGATGTGAGGAAAGTGAATGTTGTGGGANCACAAAAATGCTCTGAATTTAGGAGGCTTTGAGCATCCTTTCACTAGTTAAATGATAAAACAAGATAGGACAAAAGGTAGTGTGTAAAGCAAAATATTTTGAGGGACACAGTAGTTCAGTTTAATGAGGATTGATGTCTCATTTTATGAACCGATGGCTCTTCCTTTGCATGCCAGGAGATAATGTTATCTTAAAGATGAAGAAATTGTGAAAAAGTCAGACTGATTCAGATTTGCACAGGAAGTTAAGTCAACAGTGAATGGAGAAGCAAAACAGATGTATACATGGTAGTAGCACTACACCAGGAGCATTGTGTAGAGCTTTTAAAACCTGGTAATAAAAGGGTTAAACTGGAACCCAGTCCTTTCAGCTTAAAATTAGGTATAGCATTAACCATTTTTGAGTTAAAGTTTGGTCGAGTAAATATTTTGGACATAGTGGTTCGTTCCCCTTCTGTAAAAATAGACTTGTATTTGAAACAGTCGAAATTTGGTGAAAAATATGTGTCCATGACAATAATATGAGCATTATATGCTATGTTTTGTATGTTAATAAAATAATTTAAATCGTGCCAGGAACTGGCAATGGATAATATTTTCATAAGTTTAGATAACATAAATTTCATTTACCAATATCCCTTCTTTTTACCTACGGTTACAGTATTTCATCTCTACCACTAGAGGGGTTTTTCAAATGTCTGTTAGTACTATGTGTTTCTTAATTGTATTGCTTAGCTTTTGGATGGGTAATTGTATCATGTGGCAAGGTTTCAGACAGTGCTAATAAAAACCCTATTTTGGTGGCTAAGCAATAAGTTGATAGCTATAAATTACACACACACACTTGAAGTGGGCCAATGGTAGGAATGAAATATGGTGTTTGTCTTTTCTTAAGTACTTTCTGAAACTNGGGTAGGTAAAAGAAATAACAATTCATTTTATGTTGCTCCTTTAAGGTTTTTTTTTCAATATTTTGGGACTTGTGAGATATTGTAAGAAATCCTCAAAAAGAGGAGGGTAATACGAAGCTTCATTTCTATGGTTTGTTTCATATTCATCTATATCTAACCCCGCAATCAACGTGTAGTCTTTGGCAGGGGGTGCGATGCACCAACTCGTATACGGTTCCATTCCCAAATTGTCCGTTCTACACCTAACTTCCCTTAATTTATCTTATTTACATGATAGTTTCTACCTATATACGTAGCTGTAAGCAGTACGTGTTCGAAGTTTAATGACAATTGACCGTCAGTGATTTGTTTAAACCTTTTAATCCTATTATTGTGGTGATTTTCAGTTAATGAAACCCAATTTAGTTGTTCCAACATTTCAGATACGCTATGTAATCTATCNTAATGACCCAACACAAACCTTGCTGCCCTATGCTGTACCCCTTCAATGTAATTTATTAAACCTACTTGGGGAGGTTCCCAAACACAACTACAGTAGTGTAATATTGGTAATACTAACACATTGTATGTGATTTGCTTAACTTTTAAAGAAATTTGCTTTAACGTCCTTTGAACAAATCTCAAATTTCGTAAACCCTTTCCTACAATGTAGTTAACGTGTGAATTCTATGAGAGATCCTCACACAGAAATACTCCTAAATACTTTATTCATTAACTACCCCTAATGTTATACCACAGAGTTAATAGTTGGTCTGAATTTCTGCCGAAGCTTTGTAATACGCATAACCGAGCATTTCTTAGGATTTAGTTTTAACTGCCATAAATTACACCATTCCTCAACAGAGTTCAGAGATTCTTGTAATTCATCACCATCTTTTATACTATTCATTTCCCTCTATAAGACTGTATCGTCTGCAAATAATTGAATAGAGGACTGGATGTTAGCAGGTAGATCAATAATGTAAAGTAAAAATAACGGATCTAATACTCTACCTTGTGGGGCTCCAGNCGTGATCTGGACCGAGTTAGATGCGTGATCGATTATAAAGGAAAGACTAACCAGTTAAGAATTAAATGATCCATTTTATAAGCCTCTAGCTTGTGTAACAGCCGTAAGTGATTTACTAAAATCCAAGAATGCGACTTCTACTTGTTTTCCGATGTCTACAATTTTGGATAGTTCTTCCACGAGTAAAAGTAACTGAATCCATGTTGTTCCCTGAATAGTAATTCCTGTTTCATTATATTGCTGCCAATAATGTGCTCTAGCAGCTTACAGAAAACTGAGGTGAGAGAAACAGGTCTATAATTCGCAGGACCCTGTTTATCTCCTCCCTTGTGAATCGCAACAATGTTTGCATTCCGCTAGCCGTTTGGAATTTTTCAGAGGAATAAACTCTTCCGGTGTAGAGTTGTGACAAATGGTCCGAGATCTTCTGCTAAAAGAGAGTAAACACAGGATGGAATACCGTCAGGCCCTGGTGCTTTATTTGGTTTACTGACTTTAAAAGCTTAACTACCCCTTCATTCGTGATTAATATCTCTGACATCGCCTTGATGCTTTTGGTAACAAAATTAGGTATATATTATTTACATTCTCGTCTGTAAATACCGAGCTGTATTGAAAGTTTAGTAAATCTGCCTTTTTGCTTGTCTCCGAAACTATTTCCCCGTTCCTGTTTTTAAGCGGTGGAATTGATGTTTCTCCCTATCTTTGATTCTTTATATATTGCCAAAATCTTTTGGGATTTCCAGACAGAAATGAACCTAAATCCTTTCTCAAATTTATCGCAAGCTGCTGTTAACAATTTTAGTGCTAATACGAGCTTCCCTAAACCTTTCCACGGTGTGTGGACTGTTTTCTTTTCTTAACTTGTTTTTTAATTTGCATTGTTTTCTCAGTGCTCTCTTAATATCCCTAGAATACCATGGTGGTGTCTTACTTGAATCTAACTTGCGAGAAGGCACGAACGTGTTTAAAGAATGCCATAGGAGAGAAGTATACATATTCCACATAGAATCGATATCTATATTATCGTTACAATATGAAATAAAGTGTTCTAAATTTTCGCACATATATTTACTTATCCCTGCCAAATCTGCCCTTTTGAAGTTATACACTTAATGCTTTACATCTTTAGTTATTTGTGCATTTAAACTTATGCATGCAACAATGGCTTTGTGATCGCTTAGCCCATCTTTGACACATATTTCACTAACATAATTTGGATAATTTCTAACAAGCAGTGTGACGAGTCGTTAAAACCCCCTCCAAATCTAAACAAATTTCAGGAAGATTGAAATCTCTACCAATTAGAATCTGTCTATCTTTTCTGTTTAAAACGTTCTCAATTGATTGACTAAAAGACTTTTATCACAATAATATCTTACTGGGGGACAGGAGTATAGAATGAAGTAAGGTAGTTTTCTTCCTGTGTTAATTACGATTCAACACCAAATGAATTCACAGCCCGTCTCAAATTCGTGCTCTCTAGATCAGATGAGTGAATTTTTAAGTGCTACAAAGACTCCTCTACCCTTGCGACCTAATCTGTCTCCTCTAAATATGCTAAACGACGGAGGGAATATTGCGGACAATGATATCTCGTCAGTCATCCAACACTATATGAACTATCATTACTTGTAATTCTACAGACTTGTTACACACACTTCGACAGTGTACAGTAACAATGTTATGTTTACCTAATCTAGTAATTTTGTGAACCTTTAAAGTACTATTATGTATAAAAGGGTCTCCATTTACTGTGTTAGGAGTTCTTAGTCTAAAAAATGATTTACCAAGCTAGTGCTCATCTTAGCTGTAGCCTCAGATGTATAGTGAATTCCAGATCAATCCAGAACTCGGCTACACCACTCCCATTCCGATCTGAGGTCAATAAATTGCCGCCCAAGTTGACTGAACACCTCTGCCAGCCTTTTGTTTATACCCTGTATACGACTCCATACCAGGGTTTCTGTGGTCCATCCTAGGTAAGTTTGTAGTTATAGCCAGACTAACACGGCTGCCTCATCTTTCTTCCAGATGCAACACGGTATTTGAGAGATCTCTTAAATCTGCCAATATTTCCTCTGATCTCCTTGAACACGAATCGTTTACTCTGATGTGCGCGAGTACATTAACTGGTCGTTTGAGGCTACTTAAAACAGATGGTAATTCACTCATTACATCCACAATTTTACCACCGGTGATCGAGTGACATTTGAAATACTTGCTGGTATTAGCAGCTCAATTTTGAACAGGAGACACAAGGCGATGAACATTGGAGCATCCAATAATAACAACGGGGCTGGTCTTCTCTGTGAGGTCTTGATCCACACTCCTTGATTGGTAATCATCTTCAAGAAGTGCATCGTATCTGTTGCTTACTGGAATAGGACTTGTACAGTGTCTAGTAGAATCCTGCTTTTTTACCCGTTCGGCACGTGCCTCTGGTTTCCTCCTCGCCTCTTCCATTTGACTATCACGTGCCTCTGGTTTCCTCCTCGCCTCTTCCATTTGACTATCTGCTTCACAGCGAGAAGTGGACTCCTCATTTTCTCGTCTAAGATCTTCGATTACTGCAGCCAAATCCGTAGGAGTTAGCTTACTGTTCTTACCTGACATCTTTATGAAATACTATACAATATCAAACCACTCTCAATAAACTATAAATATAGTGCTCATAAAAACTAAGAGCTATTAAAATAAACTTATGTTTCAGAAAGTGCAGTTTCCAGACACAAAATACTACAACTATATTATTAGAAAAGTTTAAGTATACATGTAAACAAAGGTAACTATTTACAATATTAAGCTAAAAAAATACATGTCAAAATTTAATAATAGTCTATTTCTTTGTTAATAATTAAATGTTAATGTGGTTGTCATTTGAAGACAGGAAATTGGTAAGTGTAACTTGTTTTATCTATACTAATCACATACATATTTTAATACTATTAAATATTTGATGTGTCCGGTCTATAAAACTCCCAGGTAAATGTGTAGAAAAAAATCAGTTTTAATTGTAGAAATTGTAAGATGAATCAGCAGTGTTGTTAATGAGCACCATTTCGTTTGTGATGTGTTTAAACTAAAGGGCATTAAAGAAATGTTAAGCTATGATATCTGTTAATTATTTGAGTGTAACAGGTTTTTCAAAACTTCTTTTTTCAGCTACACCTCATGACATAGTTTCACTGCAACAGGTGAGAGGAGTAGGTGAAGCAGGAAGGATGCAATATAAGTGGCAACATGTACCTATTTGTAACCGTTACCTTGAAGTGTGTGCATGTGAATGTGTATGCGTGCACGCGTGGGAATCGAATGGTAGGCGAACATTCTCTTTATTCCTGAACATATTGCCAGCATTAACAAAAGCCAAAACTGTTTTGTTTCCTTTTACGAGAAACCTGCAACTATAGTCTTTGGTAATCGTTGGCTGCATTCCACGGAACACGTGTGGCGTTTTTAGCATATAAAATAAGTGTGGATTCTTGAAAAATCATTGAATGTGAAATGAACACAATTTGGGGGTTGGTTTGCTGTCCATTCGGCATTGGACACTTTGAAAAAGTGTGTGTATTGTGTTGTAAATAGCTATTTTTGAGTGAGAATTGAGACATTATAATTATTACAGTGATACCTTGTTACCTCTTTTATATCAAAATATGTGGTGCTTGTACAAGCGACTCGACACAAAGAACTCGTCGTTAACGACGTGTCGAACTTAGAGATTAGCAGTTCGTGAAGTTATGATCAGTATCGTAGTGTGGGCGCCAANGTTGCACTATAAAAGAGTATTTGTCAAATGGAGTTCAATGTTCCGATTCGTAATATTGGGAAATCGTATTTTTTATTGAAGACAATGGTAAGGAAGGGCCATTTGAGGAAAATTATTTATGAGTTAATTGAGGTTTACACAAAGTGTTATAATTCAATTAGTGTAGTCAGAGTTAAACTGGCTTAATTTCAAGATATCAAAGAGTGTCGGGAAGTTACACTAGCTTTTGTTAATTGTAATACTGAAAGATTGGGGAGCTGTATTAATTTCGAGGGTGTGCAGTTTGGTCAAGCTGTTATTGACACAGTAAGTGCATGGTGCATTTGTAATTAACTTTAGTGATATAATCATAGTAATCTGAGCATGACAGTTCAACTGGATTCAAGATAGCTTTGTAAAACAGCGGGTGGTAGTGAAATACAATCAGACCTGTGAGTTATTGAAAAGAAACTAAAAATTGAGATGCATTTTGTTTTGAAAACATTAATGCCAAGAAGAGTGGTCTTAACTACAGAATACTGGACCACCGGAGAAGAAAAGAGATGGCAAAAATGAAACACAAGGCATCATGTCACTTTTCCTTAAAATGACTAATGCAACACGACCTCAAAGTCAAGTTAAAAGTTGTTGCACTTTTTGGTTTACCACTCATATCAAACGTGAAAAAGAAATATTTTAATGTTCACTCTGATTCCATGTTTCAATATGAATTTTGAAAGAAGAAATTAAAAAAAGAGAGTTTTTGTTGAACACATGATTGGTGTGGAGAACAAGGAAGTAATTACTATTGCACAAGATTTGGCAGCGACGTAATGCCGCATTGAAAACGAGGTAAATTGTATAGCAAAGAAGGAGATGGAGAACCTTGTATGGGGGTAGGCAAAATAAGAAAAGTTGATATTGGAAGTATGAAGAAGATAAGTTCTGTGACATTCATAGAATAAAAAGAATACACGATTTATTGTGTAGAAAGTGTGGGGAGTACTACAGAGGCTTCAGTTACCACATTTTTAATAGACAGTTATATGCCTGAAAGAATGGAAAAGCTCCATATCAAGTGTTGGCACACTATTTTAAATAATCTGATCTTTCTTAAGCTAAGCCCAACCACGCATCTCCATTAGTGACATTTTTTTTAATAAATGGAAGATCCTCGGACATTCTGTTAATACAGTGTAGGCTTTCTTGACGATGAAAGAATATAATGTGTAGAAATGCTCAAAGGATAATGATTAATGTGACTTGTGCATGGTATATGTATGTTATGTCCTTTGCATGCTGTCTGGTAGCAAGAAGCGAGGAACAAGCTAGACACTCCTATCAGGATGGGAAAGTTGTTTGATAATCTGTTGTGTAGGTATGTGCGTAATTAATTTTCAAACTTTTTTTTTTTCATATTGGTAATGCCAGGAACTGGTCAAGTGGTTTATTTGGTCATTACTAATCTGAATATTTTTGATAGTAGTTGATGAATTTCTGTACTACTTAATTGGACATTGTCAGGTTAGCTACGCTTCGAGACATATCTCTGCTCTTGTCGCTGGCTAGGATTTTACTCTGGCCTTGTGATTCAAACNCATGAGCCCTTGATTCACAGTTGGCTGGCCGAGTGGATTATGCACTCGACTGTGGATCACGGGTTCAAAGCCGGAATGCAATTCTCAGTAGTGATTTTGAGATGCCTGATGACGAGAGTAGAGCTAGCCCTCGGAATGTAGCAAGTGTAACTAACTAACCAAACAATCGACAGTGTCCAGCTGAGTTGTATAGAAATTATTTGGTCATTGTAGAAGTAAGATGACAAAACGGTTAGTTTTTTTTCCCTGTGATTGCAAGCATGGCTGCATTTGGAATGGTTTGCTGTAAAATATAAAAGTACCTGCATATATGGAACATATATTCATAGTTGCTATTATTTTATCATGGACAAGACCTTTTAATGTTTTATTTTTGGCATTTTACTTCACTTTTTAGACATTAATAGTATTCATCATCAGAGGATAAATTGTTTGAATGTGTGTATACTGAAGAAATTAGCTGACTGTATATTTTCTTATTTCGACACTTGCTTCTTGTAACATATAGGTTTAAAGTAAATGCTGTAAATCTCGGGACCTTAGTTCATCTTCAGATGCAGAGAACTTGTACATTTTTTTTTCGAGGTTTATCTTTTAAAGAGTGTTGAAGGTGTGCGAGCAGGAATGTAAGTATTACAACTAGATACTAGGCAGAATAATGACTGATCTTGATTAAATCATTCAATATACAAAGTGGTTATATTGAAAAGCTATGCAGAATTTTGAATATTATTTTAATTCATCGGAGAGTAGTATGGGGAAATTGTGAAGTTCGTTATGCAAAGCAGCATGAACTTAATTTGGATATCAAATATCATAAATGTATAATTATAAATCTCTTACCTTTGACGATCTGTTACTACCACAGTAATTAGCTTTACGTAGAACTTGTACTCTTAAGACACAGTTGCGAGAGATTGTTGCAACTTATTTGTGTGCATTGTTAAAATATGACTATCATCAAGAGCTGTGCACCTCGTCTGTATGACTAAAAAGAAGGATGTATAAAGACGTATATAATCTTTGGTGAGTGTGAGGATATGTTAGTACAGTTGGTATTTAGTTTCGTTACTGTTAAACAATTGAAATTTATGTAATACTGTTTTTAACACGTGTAATCACTGGCGAGTTAGAAACGCAAACCTATTACAATGGGTTACTTAAAAGATGTAGGCATAGTGTACTAATTGATGCCATAATACTGAAAAGTAATGCCAGTCANCGATATACGGAGAAAAAAATGTATGCACAGCCCACACTACAAAATTCAGATTGACAAATGCCATGAAGCCTGTGGATAGTAGTTTAACATAAATTTTTTTTCTTTCATTTCAATAAAGGTACATACGTAACACTGTAATACATGTAAGATGTGTGCACCTGTTGTTCCTAGACCGCATAGTGCATATAGGATGAAACTTACTTGGTCAAGGGTATTTTTTTGTTCAGCGTTATAGTCGTGAAAAGGGATTGTGTGGATCGTAGAAGGTTCCCAATGGGCTTCAATGTAATGTTGTTGCCTTCGTATTACATGACGTAGAATTTGTAACTGACGAGGGTACTTTGTGTAAACCTTAAGCTTTCTTCCTTTTAATTTAATCATTCACGTGTGGTATGCATTTTCGATTCTTATTATCCTGTGTATGTATGAATGTATGTATTAGTGGTTGCCAATAAAACATAAATGTCCCCTCCTGATAAGCAGTTTCATTTCTTTTTGAGTACCTTCAATCATTTGCATAACTATAAAAAACAACACTATTGAAGCACACTTCTACTTATGAAATCATTATTAATTCAGCTTGTGTACTACAAGAATCAGTGCAAAATGTGTCTGCTAAGCTCACAAGTACAAGTTTTAAATTGAAAAGTGATACAAATAGCTCATTGGACCAATAATAAGCATCACATTTCTAAAATTGTTTCCTTATCTTTACTACAACAAAGATTCATAAAATGTTCAAACAAAACTACATGCGACAGCTTAGAAAAATAAGAGCAAATAATTTAAAAGATAAACACATTTTAACATAAGGTGCACATTACAGCTCTGAAACATGTTAAAAAGATTCAGATATGCCTTCCACTTTGGACCATTGACATTTTCAGTGTCCAGGAACAATATTAAAAAAAAAATTAAATTTTGTGTTTTACTGGAGAAAGATTAATATTAGAAGCTGTATGTTTTTATAATTATTATTATACCTTCCTCAATAGTACTAACTTGTAAGTCTAAACAGTATGTACCAATATTGACTATACCCAAATATTTGGCAATGATAATAGTTTTTCTTTTACATCCAATTGGAATATATTTTCTGGATGCATCTGGGAATTTGTACACCTTTCTGTCAGTGGATTTTCAGTTTTCTTTGCAAGAAATCTGTTCGAGGTAATAGTTGAGAATACTTTGTCTGATGATGTTCTTTGGGGTAGGGGTCTGTTCTGTCTTGAATTGTTATTATTGATAATACTGTTCAAGAAATCTTCATATATACATGGCTATCAGCAACACATCTTCAACATCCACTCCTCCTCCAGGGCACAAACTTGTTTATATTCATCACATGTCGATAACCATCAATGTGTAAAATTCGATTTTCAGTAACTTCTCCAAACTGGCTTGCTAGTGAACATTTCCAGGTGTCCTGGCCAGATTTAGGCAAAACCACATTGATTAGTGGAAAGGCTTTCATGAGACAGTAAGCACGTGTATTAGAACCCAACTTACAGAGTTGCTAGCTACAGTTTGTGGTGTAGTTTTACACATCAATTTATTTTTAATTAACTGGATGTTTGAACACTGCAGAGATGTAAGAATGTTCAAAATCTAGGTACACAGTCTAGAAAATTAATTTTTTTTTTTTTTAACAGCCGCAAGTCAAGACAGGCTTATGATTTTAATATGTAAACAGCAGTCGAGGACAAAAATATACAGTGTCCCAGACTTCCATTAACAAGTTTCTAGAATGGTTTCAAGATTATAAAATTAAGCGACAGTTTCCATTAGTCTCTTCATTAACATGTTAATCATTTTGAAAGATAACAATACCGTTGTCAAACTGGCCTTATGACAGCTTCATAGTTTTGATTTAATTAACTGTACTTTTTTCAATGCAGCATTACCTTTTATGAATAAATCTTTCCATTTAAAACTTTTATGTGAAGAAATTTGAAACACCAATTTTGTTGCTGAAATTTATAAATAGCATAAAAACATTAAATCCAAATTCATATAACAACTTTTATTTTAGTATTATTCAATACCGTAAGACAAGATAATTTTCTGATATTACAAAATAATCCAGGACAATAAACATGATTAGCACGCTAAGCTAATGAAACTTCTAATTAAAAACTGTCACCGAACAAAGTACCTTTATTTTAAAGTCCTGAATCAATCCTAGAAGCTTGTCGGTAGGCTTCGAAAACATCCTGTATTAAGAAAAAAGCTAAGCTAAGATCACAATGTTTAAAAAAGTAAAAAGAAGCAAGTTGTTTAAAAAAAAAAAAAAGAGGATGTCACCTCATTACCATGAATATTATATTCTTGGGCCTCCATGTCGTATTTATGTGTACTTTTTCAAGTCTACCCGGCACATTGGTGCTTTTAAATCTAAATTGTCTTCAAAATTAGGTTTTATACGCTGGAAACTGTCATGTATCCGCTATTACATCTTCAGTAGCCTTTCCAATGATGCAACTTTTGCTAAGACGGACTTGTTTTAGTATGGCAAAAAAAAAGTAAGGTACATTAAAGGACTACAGTTAATCATGTATGTGTAGTCTACTTGCTGCAGACTATGAAATTCAATGTGTGAACCAGTTATACACAATGAAAATAGAAACTGTGAAAACATCAGTATTTTATGCAGTTTATGTGTTTAGTACCACCANTACTTGTTTAATAGTTACTGGTTCAAGTAACTTGTTTACTTTCATGGGTTGAGGGGAAAATAAACAGAAAACCTATACACACAACAATATCCAACATGCAGGTATTTAAATCATAATTCTAAAGTCGATTAAAAGTCAAAGGTACTTCATACATGCTCTGGTATTGTTCACAGCATATGACGCTAAAGTAAATATGCTAGCATTTCCACAAATGTCCAATAGATGAATGTACTGTTTCTCATACAAGATACACATGTATGTATTATCAAATAGGTTATGCAGCTTCTGTACTGTAAAGAGCTGTACATAATGCAAACATTAGCCAACTACAGGTTTAGTTATATTTTATTTGAAAATATCAGTATTTATTAATGTTAGCACTTCCAGTTTCTTACTTTGAGAGTTTGTACAACCTTCCATAATTTTCAGAATATTTGTATTAAAAGTGGAAATTAGTGCTTGTAAGATTTGCGAGTTAAAATATTGGCATTTCAGGCAGATTTTATGAGGTCTAGTATTGTACTGTATACAAGGTATGTACTAGGGCCTGAACTTTTATCCGGACTTTCGGACAGTCCGGATATCCGAACAGTCCGGANANCGNANAGTATGTAAACACCAATCCGAACTGTTCGGACAGTCCGAAGTGTTCGGATAGTCCGACGT
>KZ882406.1:15214-25986 GCA_003456935.1 Machilis hrabei
GTCCCGTCTACTCGTCTCATCGTATTGAAGGCTTTATGGACGAAAGTTGAATTGCCAACTTCGTTACACTTAAGGTGAATATAGTTCCTAGATGTATTAAGGAATTGTGATTGTTTTCGTTCGTTATGTGTTAGCGAACCGAGTTTGTATGTTGTTACTAATGATTGTCTTTGTCTCTTTGATAGCGGTTCATTGTAGGAGTTTTATATCTGGTTCAGCTACCGGCTTATACATATGGTTCATCTATTTGGTCACCGGCGTCTGATGTCAATGACGACTGTGTGAAGAGGCTTTCCATGCGGCAATTATCTCTACTTGAATGTACAGCGCTTCATCGTAGTTCTGAAGAGGAAAGAGTTGGAAAGAAGATCGCAACGGACTTTTTCAAGTTAAGTGTATCAGTGTATCTATTAACCGTTATAGTAATACTAAAGCCAGTGTAGACTTAGTACCGAAACCAACTTATACTTGGTTATCACCCAGGTCTGTGGTGATATCCAAGCTATTAACGAAGGTTGCGTCAAACAGGCCTTCATCCATATATTTACTAACCACTTTTCTACTATTGTACCTTTCTGATTTCTGTATACCTGCACCCAACTGTATAATAGTACCCGACCCAACTTCTACTTGGTTACCACTCAGGTCTGTAGGGATATCCAAGATACTAACGAAGGTTGCGTCAAACCGGCCTTCATCTATAGAACTACTCACCCATTTCAGACACTACGTCTGAGTTTCTTCTTTCTTATTCTGTACTATTCTGTGTAGCTAGAATCGTAGAATCTGTACCCATCCTATACCTTCCTTTCGAAGTGTTTTTGATGGAACTTGAACTGAACTTTTGTGAGTGAACTACGAGTGAAGATCGCTTAGGACTAGAGGGTTAGGAGTGATTTGGAGGATGTTCCGATGGCTAGGGATAATCTGTCACTTAGTCCCGTTGTAAGGAAAGACCTCAAGTTAATATNAAAATTAGTGCAAAGATAAACGAACTATTTGAGTTTCTATATGATCTGTAGTCGAACTGTAACTGTTTGTAAAGTTGTGAAGAATATATGTGTTGTGAAAAGTTCAACCAGCTGCGTTGTGTTTTGCTTACCCTCATACCCAATCAATCTAAAACTGCTATCTGCTATATATCTGCTGTATATTTGCTTTATATGTATTTCTATTACTCGGATAATCTGTGTGTCTGAAATTCAACCGTGTCGTCGTGTTTTAAGTGGTTTTAATAAGATTTGTATATTTACCTCATTTAAATATACTGGCGCTCTTTCAGTTAACTGCTTGGTCCAGCTCTATCCTGGTTGGATATTGAGCTACAAATATTATTGCCCTACCCGTAAACCACCCCACTCTACTGGTGTGCTGAGGTTAGCCGTGGTTGAGACCAAGTCAGTTCAGGCAATTTTAAAGTATGTGTATGTCCCGGTGTGTAGTCCCGTGGACCATCTTGTAGGGGTGTTACAAATTCGTAGGTTAATCCCTGTTCGCCCACGGCTAGGAGCGGGCTTGTGGATTCCAGTTTCATACACTACACTTGTCGAATATTGTAAAAATAATTTTCAAGTGCACATATTATTTTACATAACACATATACGGTACAGTACAGAATGACGGCATTATTTTTACCTACAGCGAACAAGAGAACCTGTGTCGCTAGCTATATTGAATATCTGTTGTGTTTCTAAGTACAGTCACATAAAACTATTTTTGATGCATCGAAATGTTTATCTGAAACGTAATCGATTGAGTTCGACAAGACAAGGCAAGTTGATGCAATGACCTTTTTTGCACTAATAACTTTAGTCGTTAATTGAGGTTACGTGTTTTATATTTTTTTTTAAAATGCTTAGTTTTCAGAAATTTTTAAAGTGGAGTAGAGAATGGAATCCCTAATACTTACCGATATTCAAATTTTTGTTGTTATTGTATGTTAATTTTTACACTTATTATTATTGCTTACAGAGTTAAACACACGGGAAGCATACAGTTGTAATTAAGAATNAATGTAACATTTATATTTTAGCTTACAGAGTTTGAATCTAAGTATTGTAAGAAATGTCTATTTTGTTGTTGAGTCTTGTATTCGCGTCGTATTTTACGAAGTATGTTAAACTAAAAAAAGATGAACATTGCCTTTTTTAAGTGAAGCACTGAATGTCTTAACTCACTCAATATATGGCTTCTGATGACGGACAAACAAATTAAAACTGGTTTATATAAATAAAAGTTTGAGCCCCATTTGCATTGTAACTATGCTTTTCACACTAGATTACGTACTCGATGAAAATATTTCAGAGACAGAAAAAAATTAAATTGACCCAACCAACAGGTGTTGATAGATATGTAAAAACCAGACATTTTCAACGAGAAATTACCATGATTCGAAAACTTGTTTGTAATTACGATTAACTATGCTTTAAAAGAAAGAAACAAACAAATCTTCTGATCATAAAAAGCGCTGGTTAAAATGCAGTATTTAGATATCGCGCTATTTCTTTTGTCCCACGATTAGAATGAAACTCATAGTATAAATTTAGACGTGGGAATGTTTTGACGTAATTATCTGAACGGCGCACGAGTAACATAAATTATTACGATTTTAATTTAGCTTAAGAATATACGTGCCCATTAAACATCGCGATTTGCAATGTAATGTTAAAAGAAAGAAAATATTGTTGTTCATTGCTTACAATTTTAACTTTTGTTGTTTAAAGGGTAAAGCAAAGTTGTAGAATAACATATTTTTAGCCAGTAATATGCGTTTAGCTCCGCGTGCTAACGAAGCTTCTGGATGACTGTATTTTTGAAATTATGGGGAAAATATTTATGAATATAAACGACAAATTTGTAATTATAATATATCACCACCGTCTTAGTTTTGTCGACAGAACAATAGTGATACATGCTAATTCTGCAATTTGTTGATAAAGCTTAACAATGAATTTATCTTAGTGATGTAAATTTTGGTTTTTTAGTTCCCCAATGAAGTAATTGCGTCGGTTTATCGGAGATTTTTATCGCGGCGTAACGACGCTTTAGGTTGATTGAAATTTACCATTCATAATGAACGGTGTTTTTTTTTACATCGAATACCTAACGAAAGTATTTCTACTTTTAGTGTTAGTCCTGAAATGATGTATTTATAACATTTTTACTAAAAACAGATTCAGAGATAACTGAAGACGTGTATTTCGTAAAACGTATTTCTTAAACAGGTTTCTATAGAACTTAAGATGCGTGGTCCTGTTATGTAATCATATTGATAAAATAGCCTTTCTTAGTAAAAGTTGAACCTGGTCGGTATTCTCATTGNAAATTTTGAAACTTAGCCTTCCCTACANAGGCAAGGTTNNCGACCAAATTTTCCAATGATGTTTTTAAGAAATGCAACGAATTAACGAAGCTCNTCTTGGCCCTCAAGCNNACACATTTTTAAATTGGGGTAGCCANCCATTTCGTCGTTCATTTTACCTAGAACTTTGTTGTTTTTAGCAGACNGAATCTGTGTCTCCGAAGAAAAGTTTTGCTCTATCTCCATACTTCAGACGCATATAGTTGTAATGGAAGTCGTACATAAGCGTTTCGCTTAAATCAAGCACAGTAAATCCCCCGTAAACCGTAGAATGGTACAGCTCCACAGTCAACGTAAATAACATACAAAATCCTTAGCTGTAGATGTTAATGCTTAAANTATAGCGCTGAATCTTCTTGTGTCAGAATTGCAAATCTGTTTTAAACTTATATTGATTGCATAACGTCCTATGATCATATAAAAGTACCTCACGTCTGAAAGCGATGCAATATTTGTCTCCATTATAGTAATTAATAAAATAGTCAATCCCCTTGGAAACACAATTTCAAGAATTGTATGTATGTATTTTGACTTTTCAAGTGATATTATGTCTTAATATCTTCGATTTAGTATTGTCACAACAACACGAGAAAATAAAATTTGTATTTTTGTAACATATGTTTTTTCATCTTCCTTTTTCCTCTTTGAAAGAAATATTGAGTGTTCTTACACAAATTTGTATACAAAGTACTTTTCATTTATTTAGTTTGTTTTCTATGTGTTTTCACTCTAGGCAAATATTGGCTTAAAATAATTTAGTTTTACAACTTTAGTGTTTTTTTTTCACCTAAAGTATAGATCTGTACAGAAAATTAACTCGCTATGAATGTTGTCAAAGTACTAGTTGACAAAACTTTAAATATTCTGAATGGTATTGCACTCACCACAAAAAGATTCTTGCATCGTGTGAAGCATTATACACTAACTCCTTTCCAGTGAACAAGTCTGCTTGTTAAACACTCCACACGTCGTGAAGGGACGTTGCAAATGGAGTCGTTTAGCTAAGTGCTATTTGAAAAAGAAGCAGTCACAGGCTATAAGTCCCGTGAATGTTTTCATAACAATCACGGTGCAGTATTGAGAACTTCGTGGAAAATTATGTTACAGTTTTATAAATACATATTGTAAAATCAATGCAAGAATTTATTTATTAACAGGCACATTTGTTTATACTATTTGGCACGAATTAACTTTGCTAATAAAATGTCGCAACAGCACTGCATGAATGTTTCACTGCAGAATAAACATTTATTTTCAGTTTAGGCTTGACACAACGCGTCGTTTGTAATTAGTATGTTATACTGGTCGTGAAAGATAATACATTTTTCCACGCATCAAATGTGAACTTTGAAAGCTATCGTGTTGTAAGAAAGGGTAAATATTCTAAATACTGGGGCACATTAATACTATTTTTTTACAGTTATTAAGGCATCACAACTTTCGGGCAATTCTGATAAGTTATTCACATGANACAAATTTTTGTTCAGAATTGGGAACTCTAAAAGTATGAAATTCAATCGTAAATGTTCCATGTAAAAGCTGCCAGTATTTTGTTTATAATCAGTCAACCTAGAAAATTCATATTTAAATTTTCAGACGTACACCAAATGCCAATCATGTTCACAAAGAAATAAGACGGTGTTTGGTTTTAGAATCTGGAACTGTAGGGTTCTGTGTTTTATTTAGAATGTATTTAGAATGTACTCTACACTAATACTATGTATGTAATTTAAACATCACTGACTGCATATTTAGAGATCGGCAAAATGTAAGTCTCATTCACCCAACACGTGTAGGTTTGAGGTACTGTTGTGTTATGAAAATATTCGTCTGTTTACTGCATTGGTCTTGGCACGCAACTAGACTTGTCTAGGAAACTGTTTATGAAATACGCATCTTAAGTTCTATAAAATCTGTTTACGAAATACGCATCTTCAGTTCTCTCTGAATCTGTTTGTAGTAAAAATGTTATAAATACATCTTTTCTTGACTAACAGTAAAAGTAGAAATACCTTCGTTAAGTATTTGATGTAATAGAACCCACCGTTGGTTATGAATGGTAAATTTCAATCAACCTAAAGCATCGTTACGATGCGGTAAAAATCTCCGATAAACCGTCGCAATTACTTCATTGGGGAACTATAAACCCAAAATTTACTTCACTAGGGTAAATTCATTGTTAAGATGTATCTAAAAATTGCAGAATTAGTATGTATCGCCACTATTTCAGTCGACAAAACTAAGACGGTGGTGAAATATTATAATTACAAATTTGTCGTTTATATTCATAAATATTTTCCCCATAATTTCAAAAATACAGTCATCCAGAAGCTTCGTTAGCACGCGGAGTTTTATTAATACTTCTGCTAAACGCATATTACTGGTTAAAATATATGTTATTCTACAACTTTGGTTTACCCTTTAAACAACAAAAGTCAGAATTGTAAGCAATGAACAACATTTTTTTATTTCTTTTAACAATACATTGCATATCGCGATGTTTAATGGGCACGTATATTTTTAAGCTAAATTAAAGTCGTACTAATCTATGATACTCGTAAACCATTTAGATAATTACATCAAAACATTCCCGCGTCTAAATTTATACTATGAGTTTCATTCAAATCGTGGGGCAAAAGAAATAGCGCGATATCTTAATACTGCATTTTAACCAGCGCTTTTTATTATCAGAGGATTTGTTTGTTTGTTTCTTTTAATGCATAGTTAATCGTAATTACAAACAAGTTTTCGAATCATGGTAATTTCTCATTGAAAATGTCTGGTTTTTTACACATCTATCAACACCTGTTGGTTGGGTCAATTTTATTTTTTCTGTTTCTGAAATATTTTCATCGAGTACGTATTCTTCTACGAAAAGCATAGTTACAACGAAAATGGCGCTAAAATGTATTTGTATAAAACAATTTTAATTTGTCTGTCCGTTATTAGAAGCCATAGCTTGAGTGAGTTAAGACATTCAGAGCTTCACTTAAAATAGGCAATGTTAATCGTTTTTTTTTGTTTAACATATTTCGTAAAATACGATTTGAATACAAAACTCACTTACAAAATCTACATTTCTTACATTACATGGATTCAAAGTCTGTAAGCTAAAATAAAAATGTTATATTTATTCTGATTTACAACTGTATAATTCCCGTGTGTCTAACTCTGTAAGCAATAATAAGAGTACAAATTAACATGCAATAAAAAATAAAATAAATATTCAATATCGTTAAGTACTAGGGTTTTTGATTCTCGGCTCCAATTTAAAAATTACTGAAAACTAAGAATTTTTCAAAATTATAAAACACGTAACCTCAATTGACGACCAAAGGAATTAGTGCATTAATTTCAAATATAATCTTCACTCTTGCAATGCGCTTGGCTTGTTGAACTCAATCGATTACTTTTAAGAAAAACATTTCAATGCATCNAAAATAGTTTTATGTGACTGTACTTAGAAACACAACAGAAATTCAATATAGCTAGCGACATAGATTATCTTGTTCGCTGTAAGTACAAAAGGATGCCATCATTCTGTACTGTACCATATATGTGTTATGTAAAATAATATGTGCACTTGAAAATTATTTTTACAAAATTCGACAAGTGTAGTGTATGAAAATGGAATCCACAAGCCGGCTCCTAGCCGTCGGTGAACAGGGATTAACCTACGAGTATGCCATTTAAGTACTCCACAGTAAGGTATGAGCGTAAGCATGTTCCGGGAGGCTCGATAAATTTTTAATGTAAAATAACCCAACTCTGGCTAGATATCAAGTGAATGGCAAAAATTAAATCTTCAATTATCCTGAAGCGTCATTACAACGCGGCTGGGGTTTCCATTAGACCTAAGATTTCATAACAGTGAACCACGACAAGTGCACTGTATGCAATAACTGAAGGTAAACATTTTAAAATATCTTGGGGTCGAATCTATGACGATGGAGCTGAAAGTCAAATTTTTACCAGAGTCGACAAGTGTACGGTTTCTAATAACCAAGTGAAAAAAATTTAAAATATCCTATATTCGAAGCTCTGAAACGAATGTTTGCTCTGTCTAATATGTGTTTTTTCGTGGAATTACTTTCAGGTTCATTAATTACTTTAAATATTGTTCCTAATGACCCATTGTATGTCGACTGGACGTAAAATATCATTGTACTTTTGTAAATGCTGTATCTGCTTTTCACAAAAATATTATTTTACCAGGTTCGAATCTCAGAAAAGAGAAATGTATTGTATGTACTAACTTGGGTAAAATAATTTTTTTTACCAGGTTCGAATCGGTGATGATGCATCTGAAGCTCTTGGGTTCAAGACTCTGAATAATATATGCACTCATATGCTTAAGCAAAACAAATGTATCACTTGATATTCTAAATCGGTTGAGCAAGCTAAAATAAAAACAAGGTCACCAACATCCTAAAATACTTCAAACAATTTTTAGCACAGACAAAGTGTCTGGCTCAGTTCAGTCACATCCAAAAGAGAAAGCGGACCTGTTCTAAAAATCTGTGATGATGCATCTGAAGCTCTTTAAGACAAGTTTACTGTATGTCATATTTTGTTTAAAAAATTAAAATATCTTGGTTTCGACACTCTGAAAGATCTATGCATCCGAGAACAAGTGAACTGTGTCTCGTATTTTGTGTGAAAAAAATTAAAATGTATTGGGTTCGACACTCTGAAAGGTCTATGCATCTAAAAACAAGTGTACTATGTGTCAAATCTCAAAAAAAGAGAAGTGTACAACATTTAAGGGTGAAATAAATGAATAAATCTTGGGTTCGACACTCTGAAAGGTCTATGCATCTTAGAACAAGTGTACTGTGTCTCGTATTTTGTGTGAAAAAAAATTAAAATGTCCTAGGTTCGACACTCTGAAAGGTCTATGCTTCTGAGAACAAGTGTACTGTATGTCATATTTTGTGTGATTTTTTTTTTAAATATAGTGGGTTTTACCTTCTGAAATATACTTGTACTATTTCTCAATCAACAGAAAGAAAGAAAGGTAGCACTTGATATTCTAAAAGAGGTTCTGGTTCGAAACTACAAAAAGGTACACATCAACTTTACTTTATGTCATACCTTGGGTTTCGACCCCCTGAAAGGTCTATTGGTCAAAGTAAACTTGATATCAAATCTATGTACACCCTTTAAGCTACCTGATTTTAAAAAGGTAATGTATCAGGTTTCGAACCTCATGTCTTAGGTTAGGACACCTTTCCTTAACAGGCCAAGCTAAATAAAAAAAACAGGTCACTATACAGACACAATGTCTGCAACCATTCTAAAAATATAGGTTAGGTTAAAATAGACCTGAACAGTCTCATAAGATCAATCACACATAAAAAGAGAAATCGGACCTGTTCTAAAAATAACCAGCTTAAGTGCCACTGTATTTCTTCCTGGAATTAAATATCTCAAACTAGGAAAATGTAAATATTTAAAAAAAACGTGCCAAATCTCAAAGTAAAAAGTTGTCATTAAACTGACGTTGTTTGATGTAAAACCATTGAAGTATATTTAGAAAAATAGGGATCTGGAAACATTTATATCTATTCTAGTTATCTGGACATTATTTTTTGTCTGTTAGTACTGCTTGTTACGATTTGAGAGATATATGTGGATAAGATACTTGACTGTGGATCGTGAGATCGTGGGTTCAATAAATTTCAGACCATTCCTCAGCATGGATTACAAGATACCTGATGAAAAGAGTTGATATATCTTTCGAAACATAGCAAGTAGAGCTAACCAGACAATGGATAATATCCAACTAAGTAGTATAGAAAGTAATCAAACATTGCCAAAAAGATTCCGATTATAATGTTTACTAATGACTTGATGTAGGGATAAATTATGCTGTACTAAACATATTCAACATACCGAAATAACATGCAATTTATTGCATTTGTAATGTATGTACTATAATATGAACGAGACGAGTGTTTATACAAACGTGTAACATTTTATTACGCATTCACTCACGTGTAGTGAACAAGCGAATGCATTACAAATAGCAATGTATTGGCACATTTGAACACCTATACGGTTCAGTTGAAGTGTATACATTTGTAAACCTTAGGTATTATTGTAAAAATATTTAACCCTTTCCAGCCCAACGGTTTCATTTGGAACCATTACACTTTCTATTTTTTTAACATGAAAATATCCCAGTGGGTCCATATGGAACCATTTGTGTACAATTATTACATTGTTTTTTTTTATATTGTGAATGTATTTTTTGAACATAGTAAGTGATTTACAAACCATATTATTTTCAATTTACAAAGAAATTCATAGAAATAATTTGGGCTGGAAAGGGTTAACTAATCCTCACAAACCAAGCTAATGTCACAGCAGAACTGCAGGTTAAACATATACCAATACTAGATACCCATAATAACTCTGAAACGCTAAATTCACATAAAATTAAGACGCATAAAAAGTATGCCACACATTCACAGTATATTGGTCAGTCATTAACAATCTAAATTAGTTGAAGATATATAAAAAATTTGCTAAAATAATAGGCTTACTTACATATGTTTTTAAAATATATAATATATTTCCAGTATTATATACCTTACAGGTATTTTAAACACAAACATAACAGTTAATTCTGCCTTTACGAATGTATACATAATTTAAAACCAATTTTAGTAGAACAGACTGAAAATGAAAAGGTACAAAAAGTGGGCATAGCTTAATTAACATTTTCCTTTATAATGTAATCGTAACTGAATCTATTGCCCAAATCATAAACGATTTAAACGTATATTGCTGTCTCGAAATATGCCTCTTCAGAGTTTCGTTGGAATCCTACATTAGACGTTAAAAATAGTTCCTTCATTACATTAAATCAAATACTAGTTACCGACGTTTAGATTTCAAAATTTTTCATTTTATTCAACTTCAAGAAATTAATTGTATTATCTTTTGACTTAACACTATATACTTTCATACAAAAAATACAGTAAAATAAAAACTATTACAAAATTAATTTCACTTTAAAAATTAGCTTTGAACTAAGACACTATTTGAGAGGTGGTGCACTTAATCTCAGTACTGACGAACTATCAGAACGTTCTGTTGAATGAATACCAAAAAACTGTGCACGTATAAAAGCAATTTGTGGGATTTTATATCTAAAACCAACTTGAAAACAATAAACTACAGCTTTAACGTTTTTTTTAGTTTGCTGCATTTTAGTTGGGACATAGAAAAACACATTTTTTAGGGAGGTGGGAAAATTACACCCACAAGTTATTTTTAATGTTTTTATTTTTTAAATTCTATGCTGCAACCAACATAACAATTATTTAATAGGATGTGTGACACTGAGTGTGTTAAGGTGGAATCGAACAATTTGCTATTTGAGTGTAGTCCTCTTTTTGTCTTT